>VWZS01002995.1:3520490-3676538 GCA_013397075.1 Rhabdornis inornatus | reverse complement strand
GAAGGAAGGAAGACAAAATCTGAGCTCACTGAAAATCTTAGTTGCTCGCATCAGCTAGTGTAATCACATTTCATAGTCACTTATTTGCACATTTAAGTGCAAATGAAATTCTGAGGAAACAATTCAATACTAGAAATGTTGTGTGCAAAGGTATGTTAGATAATGTATTAATGAAAATTAATATCTATCACATCAGGTAAGTAGATTATTAGCAGAGTTTTCATAGATGTATCCTAGCATGCATGACCATACCCAATGGGATTGCCTAAGGTGTATTAGAAGACAGATTCTGTGTGCTCTGTATATCCAGCAGTTAAAGATAAAAACTGAGGAAATACAATCATTTTTTGTTCCTTCAGGAATATTTTTGTAGGGTATAAAATATTTTCCAGAATAGAGGATTAAACAGAGCAAAACATCTCAAACATCTTATTAGAAACCTCATTCAGCTGTGTAGCGTTTTGAGAAGCAGCTTCCTTCTACAACCAGCAGCTATAGAAAGATCTTAAAAATAAATAGAAAAAACATTTTTGCACTGATGACCTTGTCTGAGATTACATCATGTCTCAGTTACCATGAATGCTGGCTACAGCTTTGGTTTCTGTTGCGTCTACTTGGAGATACATTTCTGTTCTGTATCAATAACATGTCATGTGTGTTTGAGCCAGGGAAGATTTGCTTCTTACTTCCATATTTACTGTCAAAACACTGGACCAGGAACCTGAGTTTCAGAGACACCATTTCCTTTGCTGATGGATCTAGCAAAACAAAGCAAGTTTTCTCAGCCTTAACAAAAGGACAGGATTAGGGCTAATTCTGTGTGTACTAGGCTATGTAGACATGCATAACCACTCCACCCAGGCATAAATGACACCAGCTGTAGGGGCAAACTGTATCTACAATGTCCTATCTGTACACTAAAATTACCTCTATAAAAGCAAATTCATGTCATATTTAGCTACTTTCAACTACAATATACAATTCTTAGCTAGAATAATTATCAAAAGAAACAGTGACTCCTACATTTTTTGTCTTATACGTTTGTAATCTATCCTCTCAAGTTCATTAGGAGTTAGGCAGATACAGCAGACTGGATTCTTATGTTTCCTATTCTGGATTTCTTATGTTTCCTATTACCTTGCTAATGTATACATTTCCATCAATGGGATGAAAACAAATATTGGGAGAGAGAAGTAGATGTGCAACCCATAAAACCCATTTTGGGAAGATAGTGGCTATGACATCATTTTCTTCTGCAGTCAGCAGATGCTTCAGTAGAGTGAAAAATATTTACTCTAGCTGAGATCAGAGGGTATCTATTTATTGCCTTCATTAAAACTTGGCTACATACATGTTTCTTTACATGCAAAACAAGTTCTCCCACTGACAAGACTGCAACCTGCTCTGTGAGATTAATGCTTTTAAATTCATATCCTGGTATGTATATGCTGCTGTTTCACTGATTAACTCAGACTAGGAAAATTCAGGACAAGGTCAAAAGACAAAGGAAAATTTACATCTGGGAAGAGATAGACATTGCCTCCATAACAGCACTAGAGGTAAACAGTCAGTTTTGGGAAAATGCTGAAGGACTGATCAATCATATACATGCAGCCTGAACCCATTGTTTAACTCTGAGGTTTCCAAATTTCTCAAAGCCTGAAAATCTCTTTACTTTCTCCTTTTAAAGTAATTTCTGATATTTTTTTTTCTTTTTCAATTTTTTTTTCCTGACTACAAAAACATTTAGACCAAGGAGAACAGTAGGGTGATATTGGGTCAAAGAGCTCTTTTCCAAATTATTCTTCAAATTACTAAATTCACCAAAATTCTTTAAGATATTCCAGGTTTATTGAAAGCTGTTCTTCTGTCTGTAGCTCTAAAAAGGAGGATATGGATTCCTGGTGAGAATGCCAGTTGCAGCNGAAGACAGATTGGAAGAAAGGATATATTTTCTTTGTTGTTTTCCTCTTATATGACTGAGTACAAAAGAGAACACACATATCAAAGCTGCAAGAGGCAAGCCCTGAGAAACACCTTTACTGTTCTTCCTCAAATCCAGCTTTTCAAGACATTCCTTGATGGTACAAAGGTATCTACACCAAAGACCTAATCAGGAAGTTCTGTAGCTCTCTGGAACAGAAGGAAGGAAGGAAGTAAGGAAGGAAGGAAGGAAGGAAGGAAGGAAGGAAGGAANCCTAAGGTGTATTAGAAGACAGATTCTGTGTGCTCTGTATATCCAGCAGTTAAAGATAAAAACTGAGGAAATACAATCATTTTTTGTTCCTTCAGGAATATTTTTGTAGGGTATAAAATATTTTCCAGAATAGAGGATTAAACAGAGCAAAACATCTCAAACATCTTATTAGAAACCTCATTCAGCTGTGTAGCGTTTTGAGAAGCAGCTTCCTTCTACAACCAGCAGCTATAGAAAGATCTTAAAAATAAATAGAAAAAACATTTTTGCACTGATGACCTTGTCTGAGATTACATCATGTCTCAGTTACCATGAATGCTGGCTACAGCTTTGGTTTCTGTTGCGTCTACTTGGAGATACATTTCTGTTCTGTATCAATAACATGTCATGTGTGTTTGAGCCAGGGAAGATTTGCTTCTTACTTCCATATTTACTGTCAAAACACTGGACCAGGAACCTGAGTTTCAGAGACACCATTTCCTTTGCTGATGGATCTAGCAAAACAAAGCAAGTTTTCTCAGCCTTAACAAAAGGACAGGATTAGGGCTAATTCTGTGTGTACTAGGCTATGTAGACATGCATAACCACTCCACCCAGGCATAAATGACACCAGCTGTAGGGGCAAACTGTATCTACAATGTCCTATCTGTACACTAAAATTACCTCTATAAAAGCAAATTCATGTCATATTTAGCTACTTTCAACTACAATATACAATTCTTAGCTAGAATAATTATCAAAAGAAACAGTGACTCCTACATTTTTTGTCTTATACGTTTGTAATCTATCCTCTCAAGTTCATTAGGAGTTAGGCAGATACAGCAGACTGGATTCTTATGTTTCCTATTCTGGATTTCTTATGTTTCCTATTACCTTGCTAATGTATACATTTCCATCAATGGGATGAAAACAAATATTGGGAGAGAGAAGTAGATGTGCAACCCATAAAACCCATTTTGGGAAGATAGTGGCTATGACATCATTTTCTTCTGCAGTCAGCAGATGCTTCAGTAGAGTGAAAAATATTTACTCTAGCTGAGATCAGAGGGTATCTATTTATTGCCTTCATTAAAACTTGGCTACATACATGTTTCTTTACATGCAAAACAAGTTCTCCCACTGACAAGACTGCAACCTGCTCTGTGAGATTAATGCTTTTAAATTCATATCCTGGTATGTATATGCTGCTGTTTCACTGATTAACTCAGACTAGGAAAATTCAGGACAAGGTCAAAAGACAAAGGAAAATTTACATCTGGGAAGAGATAGACATTGCCTCCATAACAGCACTAGAGGTAAACAGTCAGTTTTGGGAAAATGCTGAAGGACTGATCAATCATATACATGCAGCCTGAACCCATTGTTTAACTCTGAGGTTTCCAAATTTCTCAAAGCCTGAAAATCTCTTTACTTTCTCCTTTTAAAGTAATTTCTGATATTTTTTTTTCTTTTTCAATTTTTTTTTCCTGACTACAAAAACATTTAGACCAAGGAGAACAGTAGGGTGATATTGGGTCAAAGAGCTCTTTTCCAAATTATTCTTCAAATTACTAAATTCACCAAAATTCTTTAAGATATTCCAGGTTTATTGAAAGCTGTTCTTCTGTCTGTAGCTCTAAAAAGGAGGATATGGATTCCTGGTGAGAATGCCAGTTGCAGCAGAGGATTTCTCTCTCTCTCTCTCTTTGAAAGGGTGTTTTTTCATCTCTAGTAGGGAAATTAATCTCATATTCCTCTGTTAATTTTATATAGAATTCTTTATTGTGAATTATTTAACTTTTGTCTTTCTCATACACAGAGTGAATTTTCTTTTTTCATAAATGAGATTTTTACTTACTTTTGCATTCTTCTTTCAGAAAAACTATTATAGACTATTGGTATTACAGCAAACTTTATCATGATTCAACACCCCCATTGTGGTCAGGTTTCCTCCAACACAGAAAAAAAAAAAGCCATCCCTACCACAAAATAAAAGTTGTGTTTTGTAGATCTTTTTTTTCTTTTTTGCAAAAAGGGAAAGTAAAACTCCATCCACATCAAAATTGAGAATGAAGAAATCGTAATTCTTTGCTGCAATCCTTGAGCCATCATTTGTATTGGAGGACAATCTAAGAAATTGTGCTTGTGGGGCAGAGTTCCTTACTCAGATTTAGATGGGTTTGTTTATGTAGTCAGGACTAAAAGTAGCACAGCTTCATTTCTCAGACAGCTTCTCCCTCACTTTCTTTCCAGGACTGTATTTTTTTTCTCCCAATTCACTGCTTCATTCCTATCACCAAGTCTTTCTCAGAAGAGGTTAAAAAGAGGAACTTTGGCAAGAGCTCCCATGCTGAACATTCACACTATAGATAGAGAGGCATTGCTGCACAAAACAGCAACAGGAAGGCATCAAAATAGGCCTGAATAAAATATTTGGTTTGGGTTTCACTGCCTGCACAGATATAGATTTCATATATTGTGATAGAAAGATAAAATTAGACAGAAATTCTTTAATAAGCTCCAACTTGTTCTTTAAATGTTGTTCTGAAGAGTGGGAACATATGGAACTGCTTTGTAGACTCTTCTGGGCTAGACATCTGTTTGCTGGCTGTGATTGCAGTGGAGTGGGTGTTCACTTCAAGCGCTAACAATTTAAATAAAAGACAGAAATAAAGTACTTTTCTTCAGTCAATATTGACTGTTACAATGTCCCAATCTCTAGGACTGCAGCCTGTAACTCTCCTCCCTCTTTCTCTGCTAAGTTCCTACTTGGTCACGAGCCTGACTTCTCTTTCCAACGAAAATGTGAAACTACTTATGCATGTTCAAATAACTCTTCTCACCTGGGAATTTCAGCAGCTAGCATGGTATCATAGAGGCAATTCATAATTATGGGATTTACTGAGTTCAGTGTTTTCAGACATTTCCTTGTGAGGTAGCTTCCTCATGGTAATTAAAAACTTATATATTTACAAAAAGAGACCAGCAGTAAGCGGAAACACCTGAGACTTTTGCAGGCAAAGCTCATCCTATGAAAAACTGCTCTTTAATGGCAGCATAAGAATCCACATAACTTCAATATTGGTCTTATCCTCCTGGTGCTGCTGGCACATGATTATACTTCCTCTACCTCCTTCATCAAGTGTAATCACTGTTAAAGTTACTCTGGAGATATGCTTGGCAGCTCTAGGATCCTGATGTGAAGCTGCATTATATATTTTCCAGCAGTAACACCTAGGCTTGTGGGTTGGCTCCTACAATGAATGTAGTGGCAACAGTTGGTTGTATCTGGTGATAGATGCCTCAGAGGCTGCCCTGATGTTTGATTAGACTTCACACTAGATTGATTCTTGAGTCATTTGGGTTTTTATAATTTTCCTTCTAACTAAAATATGAAAATAGAAATGTGAAACTTAGAATTCATGTTAAAATGGCCCTTCCCATCTAGAAATTTTAGAGATTAGTATGCCATTCTAGAAACATTTGCTCATAATTTGATTTAGGTAATGATCCTCAATCAGTCTGAAAAAGATTACCAGTTGTATTAAAAGTCAACACATTCTATTGTCCAAATAAGATGGAAGAATAAACAAATTCACAAGAGATTTAAAATGTTGAATTATTCAGCAATAATTTTCATGTTGAAAATAGCACTAGCTGTTTTTCTAGCAGAATATTGAGAAGTGCTAATATTTCTCTTAAAACTCCAGTTAGACTATTTAATCAGATTTCCCTTGATATGTAAATATATGTTCGCATGTCTATCTCCCGCTATGAAAATAATTTCCATTCTGAAGCCACTAATTTCACCCAAGATTATCTCTTCAGAAATATAATTTATATCAAGCTACCTCATGTCCTTGTAAGAATGTGTTACATAAACAAAAGTTGTCCTGAAATAATATTTTAAAAGCTGCAAAATTGAACACTGAACTTAGCAGAATTAAGTTGATTATACAAATAATGTATTTCCCTCTACTTATTTACTTGAATACTCCTTTTTTCAGAGCATATGAGCTCATTGAGTACATATTTGGATGGTACCCATTGAATGTGTAACTGTTCAAAATTATATTTAATCTTTCTCTTATTTGTTATTCACTTTTCAATCCTAGATCAAAACATATTATACCAGTGATGCCTTGAGTTTTAGCTGTTATATTTTTCAGATTCTCTGCTGCTCAGTATGTAACTCTGAAACTCCATATTAGTTGTTAGTTCTCTTCACAGGATAGTTAGACAAAGCAATCCCTTCCCAGCTAGAGAATCAAGGACACCTGTTACCCAAAATGCATAAACAATGGTGAAGGGAAGGGGGCAAGCCAGGGGGCTGATAATTCATAACCTGGGCCTGTGATTGGATAATTGACCCCAATGTGTGGATGAACCAAAACTTATAAAAGTGTAAAACTTGTGAACAGGACCCATCTTGGATTTGATTTGGGTGTAGCCCTGGCCAGGCTCTTGCACTGCCCAAGGTGTATCCTTTCAATAAATACCTGTTTTATTCCTTTTGCTCTGTCTAGTCTCTTTTCCAGGTCAGCCTTTCCAGATATCACCAGTATCCTCAAAAGAATATCCAAGGAGATTCTTACTTTGCTGAAATGAATTTTGAATACCTAAGTCTATCTTGAGCATGTCTTCAGTTTTCCCTGGTTACTCAAGAGCAACTCAGAACAGGGCAATCCTCACACCTGCCTCAGCTGGTGTCTGAATTCCAAGTGACCTGTACTGTGTCTGGGTGAAGGTAAGTTCCTTCTTAGCAGCCTGTATGCTGCTGTTTAGAAGGACTAAAACAGTGTTGATAAAAACATGCCAGCCTTTTGCCTGTTGCTGTTGCACAGCGCCAAGGCTTCCTCTTTTTCCCAATCTCCTTATGCCCTGTCCAGCAACTGGGTTGCAGGAGCACGACAGACTGTGAGTTGGCACCATGGATACTGAGTCTAATTGCACAAATGGGATAGTCCAAATTGTGCAATGTCATGCTCAACAGTGAGACTGGGATAGCAGAAGGAGGAGGAGGATTTTGTCATTCCACTTCCATGGCAGCCATCATCCAGAGAAAGTTTGGGCCCTGGTCTGTTTGTGGGGGTGGTGAATGATTGTGTTTGTGTCACTTGTGGGGTCCTTTCCTTTTCCTTCACTTACTAACTTGTCTTTATTATGACTCCCAAGTTTTCTCATTTTTCTCTCTACCTATACTTCCACTCATCCTGTTAGGAGGTAGGAACTAAGAGGATGATTGTGTGGGTGCTTGGCTGCTGGCCAGAGGAAGCCCACCACATGAACACATTGGATTGGATCATGAACACATGAGAGATCTCACAAGACTGTGTTTCCACATCTGGCCACAGGCACTTTTGTAATATCTAACCTGTATAATATTTCTACCACAGCATGTCCCTCTTTCCTATTCCCTGCTTGACCCCATCAGAGACCCTTGGAGACATCAGTAACCTGCTGTTGATCACCCTATTTGATTTTCCTTTGCATAGAGTGAAGAACTCAGTTCCTCTAAGTTGTGAGGGAACAGGACAGAATTCATTCACTAAGAACTGGAAGCACTCCAGGTTTCACAGTATAGGCTTCAAATTGGCTCAAGTAGTCTGAGTCTCCTTCATTAAACTGAAAGCTAGATATTGTAATAAAAAAAAAAGGAAAGTGAATAGGTAGTAGTATGAGTGCCTTCAAAAACAATTCAGTTTGAAAGAGTACCTCTTTCAAATTAAAAATATATTCCAATTCAAGGAGAGGAGGAAAAAGCGTTTAATTTCTTAGGAGCAAAATGAGCCTGAATGTGAGGACTGAATTCTATAAGCTGAACCCCTTAATACTCCTGAGATCTCTAAATCCAGATATAGCTATGTAATTTCATTAAATATTGGATTCTACGTGCATAACATCCACCAAACCTGGCCATGCTCGCTACTCTGCACTACAAAGACATGGACCATTAGAGATGTACAGCAAGTTATTCTATATGGCTGATTTGTATCAAAACTTTTCTTATTTTTTTTTTATTTTAACCAAAAGCATGAAGCGCTTTTCAAGAAAAGCTGAAGTTTTTGCACTCTCTAGATCTGACTGGAGGATTTGTTAGGTGTCGCTTCCATATTTTGAATTTTGTTGGATGACCACAACAAATTTTTACTGACATTCCCAATAGTCTTGTATGTAGCCATTGGATCTGATTCATATCATAGCAATCATGAAAGAACCCCAAAAAATCTAGACATAAATTGCTCCAGTCCATATGAAAGTGTTTTGCAATGTATGGATTTTTACAAACCTTTTACAAACTTTTCACAAACCTTTCAAAACAAAGTTCCTTTGTTCCCATCTTCATTTTAAAATACAGGTTAATATACCAATTTCATCTAAATTTCTTTCCCTGTATAATGATGAGGCTATAAATCTGAGAGATGTCTAATACAACATGACTAATTTGCCTCCTTAACTATGCCAATAAATGAACAGTTATAAAAACTATGAACTACTGAAAAGAAATATATTGGTAGAAAGCAAAGCCAAATATTTAAAGCACTTTTTCATCATGACTAGCTCACCTGAGTCAATGTTGAGTGAAAGATAGCACTGTAAAGGTGATGTACATCTACTTTTTCCTTTTTTTGTTGTTTGTTTTTAAAGGAGAACTCATATTCCATACTTACAGCTCTTTTTTCTTTTTTGTGTTGCTAAGTGGAACACAAACACATAAAAGTGACCTAATAAAGGTTCCTGTCTCTGTCAAAGTGTATAATAAAGAAACAAAGTTTGCAGAAGTAGGTGATATCTTTTATTATGCCAATATTTTCTCTTCTGATGTCTTTAACTGCCGTGGCTACAACAATGTTTCTACAACAGAGGAAAGGTTTTGCTTATTGCCTTGATACCTGAGATATACAAACATTATTGTTGGGGGGAAGGGATAGATTCAGTAAATATACAACTATAAATAAATACTTTAATACAAAATTCCCTGTGGATTTCTGCACATATATTGCCACTAGCACTATTGCAAAACTGACAAAAGGAAAAAAAACACTAATTTCTAGAAGCAGAGTATAGCAAAGTATTAAAAATTCCCCATATCCAAACACTCTCTTCTTTGATGGCTTAGTGAGGTCACAGTTGGGAATATGTACAGTTCCTTGGAATTTTGCATGGCATATTAATTGATCTTATAAAGGAAATGGGGCATAGAAAGACCTCCAGATCAGCAGCTTGTTTTTAAAAAATGTTGAATTTCATAGTGTTGGCTCAGAGCACTTACTTAGGAACTGCTATACAGCAACAGAGCTGGTTTTGGTAAATAAACCAGTTATGAAGGAGGAAAAAAAGAGAACTGAGAACTCAAGCTGATGCTGAACAGCATGAGTGTGAAAGTTCAGTCAGTGCATAGAGTGCTGTTTCTTCATATAAAGAAGAAACCAGCACATGGGGAAACTCTCCTCTTTGCCCATCAAAGCACTTCATATATTCACAGTGTGAATTTGCACAAATATTTATGTAATGAAGTACAGCAGAGCAGTAGCAGTTAATATTTGTTACATTCCAGCAGTAAAAAGAAAAGGTAGCATGGACTGAAACCAGTTTCTCATGTGTTCTAATCAACGCCTTATCTTGTTCCTATTTATTTTATTGTGATGGTTTTCATAATGTCCCAAGAATCTTCCTTTTTTCTTCTCCAGAATAATCAAGGAAAACAGACTTTTAAAAAATCCATTATCATGAGCAGGTCACTTTGGAATTTTGTTGACTCTTTCGTGTTTGTTCATCTTTTTAAAAGAGTATTAAAAACATAGAAGGAAAATTAATGTTCAGTAATGTAAACAACTTTCAAGAATGACATTAGCTACTAAATTTCTTTGAAATAAGTGTTGTGGGGTTTGTATACGTTAAGAAATTCACTCTCTATCATGGAACTGTGGTTCATTTTTCATTATCAAGCAGTATTAGAAATGATTTTGCATGAAGTTTTAAGAATCACTATTTCCTGTTCAGTGGTTTTATTTTCAATTTGATAATGAAACACCCATAAAATTTAAAGGTTTATTGAGGAGAGGGGGTTTAGTACTAGCACCTGGCAACTATATGGAATGCATACTCAACTAATAATTAAAAACTGGCATTTCTGGAATTTTTTTCTTGCTCTACCATTTGTACATAGGGTCAGGGAGAACAGCCTGTGCACAGGTGGTGGATGTGAGAGTGAGCAGCGAAAGGCTCCAGAGCTACTGCTTGGGAAACCATCCCAGAGATGAAGGGAGCTGCTTACTACAAACTTCAGCTGCTTTGGGAGCACTCAGGCTGATACTGCTGAACCCTAGGAAGAAAAACAAAACAATAAGGAAAAATATTAATAACACCTATATTCCAATGGATAAGTATGCTGAGATTTTAGTCAAATCATCCAAAGCCTCATATTCAAAAGCAACAAGCACTGGTTCTTGCTATCAGCTCACTGTGTTCTGTCTGTGGCAGATAGGGAGCAGCTTTTCAGAGCATGAAATAGTTTGGAAGTCATGGGTCCAGAAACAGCCTTGGAAAACCTTGGATTCAGGTCTTTAAGAATGCTGAATAATGTCATCAACAGGGGATGTCATTCCAGAGGCAGTGGAACATCAGGCTGTGAAAGCTTAAAAACAAATATATTGTTGTCAGACCATCTATAAAATAAGGTTAGAAGCTATCATGTCTCTGATGGGTTGACAGATGTGATTAGGTTTAGATAGTACTTACTTGTAAAAATCCAAGTACTTTAAATAAAAGTGTAGGGTAATATTAACAATACATACCAAAAACCAAAAAGAAAGCTAGAACAGCAATTACAGATAGTTTATTTTACAAGTTCAGAGACCATTTCTAAATTAGATCTCTACTCACTGACAATTTAAGACTAAACATTACAAAACCTGAGCTATTTCCAGCCTGCTTGTTGTAAATATTTAGTACACAAATAGATGGATTGCCCAAAATTTTCTATGAGAAACAATAATATGAATTAAAAGTAATAAGAAACACAAAGAGAAATGGGCAAATTTTAAGTTGTTCATAATTTTAAAACTATTTTTTTTCCAGAGACATCGTACAACACACCTATTTTCCAAGTTCCCAGGATCTCACGCTTATCTTTATCACAAATAGAAAACTGAGTTGTTTTCAAAAACCAAGATGTACACTGACTCTTTCATGCTATATGCCTTTCTACTCCTGTGGCCAAGTACCTTGCAGTTATTATCGCTTATTTGTTCAAGTGGTGAGGAAATATTAAATATCACAAGTTCTCAGCAGAGACTGAACAATAATTATCAACAGATGGCTGGCAGTAGGCTTTTGTGAGAGAGAAAGAAATTGCCCTTCCTTCCAAAACAACCCTCTATGAGAAGCTGTAAGCAACTTATTAGTGACAGTTTTGGTTAAAATCAGATTTAACTACCTGCTTTCTCACCATGTTTTTTGTGATACTTTTACTTTTTCTTACTTAGCTGTGATGAGCAAGCACCAATGCTGCATGTCTTAACTTTCTCATAATGATGATATTTACATTTGAAAAACCTGATAACTGCTCGTCATTTGCTCTCTCATTAAAAGTAATACCACTGTTGTAATTAGATGTGTACAATTTTACAACAGTGTCTTAAGCTTCCATACTCTTAAATGTCTGCACAGAAGATGTGGAAATACACAGGGGGACAGATCCTCCACTGAAGCTATTGACAAAGTTAAGGTAATTTATTCCAGGCTCCCTTTGTATATGATATGGTCTGTTTTCAGAATAAACATGTGGCTAATCAAACTACTGGACCTTGAGATATTTGCTTCACAAATCAACCCTCTCCTAAATATTTTTAAAGGATGACTGATTTGCAAATACTAGGAGAAGGTAAAGACAGCTGAAATTGCCTCCACACTCCATTTTCTTTTGTCTTGTGTACCTGAAGGGCTCGATCTGGGTATTGCCAGTTGCCTCAGCTTGAAATGCTGTAGAAGCCCTAGCAAATTAATCCATAAGGCTAAATCCCCAGGATCTGCACCAGGTTTCTGCAATGCAAAAAACAAAACAAAACAAAGCAAAACGAAAACGAAAACAAAAACAAAAACAAAAACAAAAACAAAAACAAAAACAAAAACAAAAACAAAAACAAAATAAAATAAACAACCAGATGTATTTTCTCTTATTCAATCTGGTCTTTGTGGGCTGCTACTGCTACAGAGAAAATGCTTTAGAGGTCACTACAGGAAGCTGATGCTCCTTATGTTGCTATGTTTTGTATGAAGGACACAAGAACTCCCAAATCATGGTAGCAATTCAGCTGTAGTTATTTAAATAAGCTCCTGAAATGCATTCCTACTAGTTCTCCACTGATTTGCCACACAATAGCACACAAAGCTGCCTGGAAGGCTGCTGGAAGGAGGAGGAGGGGTTTGTCTTCACCAGCCACTGGTGCTCAGCACTGTGCTTTAGTCACACCAGCAAGATCCTGCAAGATCAATCTCTGTTGCATTTGCATCACATTTCTGGAATTATACAATGTTTATTCCCTTGACAAAATAATAATAATAAAATAATTAAAACCTAACAAACACTGAATCATGAAATTTGTACTTAGTTATTGTGAGCTTATTTCATCAAAAATTGACTTTTTTTTTCAGAGTCCTGATAGGGACATAAGCAATCTCCAGCTCTTGGACTGAAATTCCGCTTACAAATGACTATCACTTTAAGAGACTATTTTAAATATTATGGCTAGAGGATGTTTCTATTAAAATCCACTTAAAATTAACACCAAAACAATAAACTAAAGCTCAAAGTCAAGGTCAAGCCTGTACAGCTGGATAAAACTTTCTCCAATTGTTTCTTACATCTAAAACATGACTAATGAAAGGAGATTCCTGTTTCTACCTTACTTTATAAATCACTTAAAACATGAAATCTGCCTTTTCTAGTAAAAACATTTCATGTCATTCTGCAAAACAAGTTAAATATCACATCATGGTGATGTGCTACCACTTGCTACCAGGAAACTTTAAATGTCTCTGAATTTTCATGATGGAACTAATATATCACAAATCGATAAACAAGCAACATCCAGCAAATAAAATTATTCAATCAACTTATGTACAGGATCACATATTTTTTTCCTTGAAGATCTCATTGATTAATATGCCTATACACAATGGTTATCAAATGACAGTTTGGAGACATTTCTGAAAAAAGTCTATCAATAATATTTTTGTTAAAACATTTGTTTTTGCCATTCTCTAAGTATCATAAACTCAAATGAAACATTTATTTTTTTAAAAAAAATCAGCACTTTTACCCTAGCTGATGTAATAAAACTGCTTTCATATCTTCATATAAAAAACTCGGATTTAAAATATCCTTTAATCTCTTAGTTTGGTATTTTTATGTGTGTTTTATTAAAGAAAGGCCTATCCAATGAATTCCTGTCTAAAAATACTAGTGAGCTTGGAAGTTGAATGTCATATGACTCAATAAAAGGCTTGTTGAACATACAGGAGAGAGTGAACACATAAATGTGAGCAGTAGCAGATTAAAAGCTGCACATTCTGGACCTCATGCAAGCACCATGCATACATATGCTCACACATACATTCAAACATGGATTAATCTAAAACTTGCCAAAATCCCTGCCCAGCTCTAACCAGTCAAACCTGGAAGGCTGTTCTCTTTCACATAAAAGTAGTAATAATGAATAAAAATACTTGGAAGTCCTCCAAAACCTTATACAGCATAATTTCTGTTTCTCTTCCCCACGCACACCCGCAGGCTTGCTCCTGCTCTATGGTCCCTGTTCTTCCTGGTTTCTCACCAAGGTAATATATTTGCACCACTCTGAATGAAAAGCAACATTCTGAATTATAAGAGCAAAGGAAATCTGTGCTCCTAAAGCCCTCTTACCTTTTCATGGGCTACTACATTTCATCACCCAAAAAAGATCCCATTCATTGTAGAATCATCATCCCACACACAACATGAGGCTTGGAGTTAGGTCACTTTTTTTACTCCATATTTCCCTCATTGCCTCATGTGACCTTAGACAATTAATTCAAGTATCTGGTATCTCAGTATCTCCTTGTGCTAAAGCCTGGATGAAGCACTTCCATGCCAGTAGTTTTTAAGATCAAGGAGTACTTTACACAAAGCAAGAGTTTAGTACCTAAATCCTAAATTGCATCTGTACAGATTCTACTTTCTTCCAGTCCTGGAGACACCTAATATTCCAGTTGCAGCTCTGTGTAATCTGGAAGATCCCTAAGTGTGTGGATGTCTGTCTTAAACACCCCCCAAGCTGAAGAGATGCATGGGTGTTTCCTGCCTCAGCTTGATCAGGCTTCAGGTTCCATCCTCCTGTGCTTGTCAACCAGTACATCCTCCTGGGTGGGATAGAAAACTGGGACTGGTATCCACCAAGGCAGAGAACACCAGGCAAGTGCCAGTAAGACAGGATTTAAGGGTACCCTTCATCTCCATGTTTCTTGTTGCATAGCTTCGATGTCCACTGATGAGATTTCACTACATTTCATACCTTCTCAGATATTTCACGGAATCAGAGAATAGTTTAGATTAGAAAAGATCTTTAAGATCATCCAGTCCAACCGTCTGCACAGCATTGCAAATTCCATCACTAACCCATGCCCCTAAGCACCACACTTTCACATCTTTTAAACACCTCCAAGGGTGGTGACTCAACCACTTCTCTGGGCAGCCTGTTCCAGCGCTTGACAACACCTGCCATGGAAATATTTTTTCAAATAACCAATAAACCTCCCCTGCAACAACTTGAGGACATTTCTTCTCAATCTACCATTTGTTACCTGGGAGAAAAGACTGACCCCCACCTGGCTACAACCTCATATCAGGTAGTTGTAGAGTGACAAGGTCTCCCCTAATGAGCCTCCTTTTCTCCAGGTTAACACTCCCAGCTCCCTCAGCTGCTCCTCATAGGACCTGTGCTCCAGATCCTTCCCCAGCTCCATTGCCCTTCTCTGGACTCTCTCCAGCATCTCAATGTCTTTCTTGCCATGAGGGGCCCAAAACTTAACACAGAATTCCATGTGAAGCCTCACCAGTGCCAAATGTGTGATTATATTCTATAAGATCCTGTTGCCCCAGTTTTATGTGTGCAGCTACAACTTAGCTACAATCATTAGTACAATCATGAGTCCTAAATGAGGAGCTAGTGCTTCTTTAGCTTGTAGTATTGCCATGCTTGTTGATTTAATGTCTTAAAATAAAATAATTTCCTCAACTGCATGTTGAACACTAGATAGAGACTGAATACTAAAAATCTAGCAAACCATTTTAAGAGACACTTAGCATTTAAAAGACAAAACTGAAGATTAATTAGTTCAGTCTGTGGACTAGATATAAATTAGAATTCCTTAAAAAATCAAGGTTGACTTAGACCATCCCCAAAGCTGTAAGATAGGTTTCACTGCTCTTCCATTATTCCAGTCTATGCCTGTGATTAACTATTATAATTAAGGTCATTTACTATGTGTAGTAATGTATTGTGCTTGACAGACTCTGTTGCTTTGTCTTATGTCCAGATGGGCAGGTACTGACTAGATTGTCCTGTGTAGCTGAAATGTGAAATGAAGACAGCTGCATTCTTCAACTTTAGGTACAACACAACTCCCTTTGAAAACATGACAACCTAAGTGACTATAAATGTGTTACAGTCTCCAGGGCTCTGGGATAAATCTTCATGTTTAAAATAGAATTAGCTATTCTTCAAACAGCATGCCTTGAAAAATTATTCTCTTCTAAGTGGGTCCAAATGAACTATTAATGAGGCTTCTGTAGGAAAACAAAAAGAATAAATAATGTGAGAATAAACTTACTGCAACAAAACACATATGCTCCTCTGGCTTTAAAATTCTTCTGTGAAGTTGTGACATATTCTCTTTAGATGCTTACATAAAGAAATATTGAGTGCTGTCCATGATTCTGTTTAACTACCATTAAAAAGCCATTATTTAATAACACAAACAGCTTAGTTTCACCTCCTCTAAGGTTGGGGTTGTTCTTGCTGGGTTGTTTTTCTTTTTTAAGTCTGAAAAGAGGACAAGACACAGCTATACTGTGTAGCTGCTGGACAGGAGGTGCCATTGTGGCTACCAGAGTTTTATTTATCCTTAATCCTAAGAAGCAGCCCTTTAACCAATAGCCTTCTCTACTGCCTTTCCACTGGAAATTTAGCACTATACTTTGCTCTATTCCCAAGATGGTTTTTTAATGGCTGTTTCTTGTTACAGAGAAAAAGCTTCTTCTGAGTTGGGCATGTTTCCAGTGCAACAAGTAACAGCACTTACCAGGAACTTATACTGCAGTCTTTTGATTCTCAGAGAAGATTCACTAGTACTGGCAAGTCTTTATGGCAGCTTGCTGGTGTTGCTTAGATGAATGACTCATTTCTGAAAGAACCAAGTGGGAAAAGAAAAAAAAATGCAAGCACACCTTGGGAAAGAAAAGAGCTTTTGCCACTGGACATAGCTATCTAATCTAATTTCCAATAAATATATACAGTAATAGGTCTAACATGATTAGCAAAGTGTCATAAAGACACAGCTCCTGAGCAGTTGTACATGCACACACAAACGTGCACATTTGTGCACACTCACACGTGCACACAGGTCTAGCAATCACAACCTGTGGCTATCAGAATGAAAAGCATTAACCATTTTTAATGGTCAATCTGTTAAAAAGATGTTCTAACTGATTACTGGTGTAAAATAAAATAAACATTATGCATACAAATTTTATTTCCCGAAAACTGAATCACTTTTGTCAGGTATTTAACTTAAACCAGCAAAACAGGCCATCAAGAAGGCAGCATTGAAATGGATGCCTGCAGCAATGGTCAGTCAATGGCCTCTTTATTTGTTAAAGATGGATTATTTTAAATAAATTACAGAGCACTTGCACTGAATAAACAGAGTCTCAGTGGCTGTGGCATGCTATACATGCTTAATTGAGCCACAGAAATCCTAAATGACTACTGAGCTGTGTAATCACCTTTGATTTTGCTGATAGGACCTGATTCTTTAGGTAAAAACCAAGCCATTGAGGACTGAAAAGCAACACTACCTTGAGGAAAATAGAAAGTTTAATCTGGAATATATACTTATAATATTTCGGAAACCACAGAGATGGAGTGTTCCAATAACTGAACACAAGGCAGCTTCAGAAGTGAACGATCTGCATGTCATTTTTATTTGAGCTTGATATGTTAAATGTCCCAAATGTTTATGTTGTATAAGCCCACTTAAACATTGCAAAGTGCAACAGATTCATTGGCAAAATAAAAAGTATAGCTTTTTTAGTCTTGCTTGCTGTCTTTTTTGCATTGATACAGCACATTATGCACACACATGTACCCAGGGGTTTTCTTAAGTAATCGTGTAATTTGACCGCTTTTGGGGAACCTGCTAATGTGATTTACTTGGAGTGCTACCTATGGCTTCTGTAGGCTGAAGCAAAACATCAGCTCAGAAACCAGGAAAAGATGCTGTAACCCTTACTGACAATAGTCTTCATTTGGAGATTGTGTATTATTAACCCTTTACATTCCAGTCTTTATGTAACTCAGCTAACAAAAAAAAAATCTGAAATAAGGCTGTACTTGGTACACAAGACAGGATCAGACCCTTCCCTTGACATAAATGAATCCTGACCTAATGACATATGGAATTCATTCTGACAGAAGCTATGACCTTAAATAATATTACTTCCATTTGTCAATATCTCTGGAAAATGGTTTGACATTGAGAAGCAGTTTGAAAACTACCTTGAATAACAGCAATTAAAAAAGAGACTGATACTGTTGGGCACTTTAATAATCATTGCATACCTGGATATGCTCTAAAAAATTTCAGCACCTACCACTTTCTTTAATAGGCAAGTATAAAAATGCTCAGCTCTGAAATACTTCTCTTTCTAATGAAGCACAGTGAGCTACATTTTCAGTTTCCACAATTACACTGAATATCTGGGAAAAAAGAGATATAAGTTTAACCGTGTTGGGAAAGCAAGTGCCTGTGAACGTCCAATTAAAACTGATGAGCATTTAGAACAGAAATTTTATCCATGCACGATGAGGCCAAGAAAATTAGGGATATAGTATAGATATTATAAAGTACTCTGATGAATGCTATGATGTTTTTGAAAATAAGACCACTGCTCATAGTGTCACAAACTGGTCAACCAAAGGTGCTCATCAAGCTTACAAGCTTTGTCCAAACCAGCTGAACTGTTCTTGTGTGACTTTAGATACTCAGAATAAGAGGGTATAGAGGAATTTGAAGATGTTCTTGGTGCAATTTTGGTTATTCCCTTGATATTTTTCATGACGGGTAAGAGAAGATCCTTCTGTCATGAATGTCAGCCCTCCCTGGAGGGAAAATGCTTGGCCTGCCTCTTGGGCCTGAGCAGCACACAGCGGGGAGGACACAGCGAGCAAACACAGCTGCCACAGCTCTGTTTAGCATCATCACACTCTTTTCTCAGGGAAAGGAGAAAACCCTTAATGCTCCCCCCAGTTAATTTCTTTAGTGGAATTAATGAGAAAAAAAAATCTGGAACTTATTATGTTGACTTGTGAACATAATAATAGGGAAAATCCCCCAAATATATGAGAGAAAGTAAGGGCAGAAGGCTCTGCATGTCTTTCTCAGGCTGTTCATACCAACCCAGGACATAATTATATTTATGTTGTCTTTGGCAGTACACTTTTTTCTCTTTAGCCACAGAGACACATTCTCAGGAGGCCACCAATCATGCAGAAACCATGTGGTAAATTCGGGTATAAAATGCAAATAGCCTGGTGCCACACAGTCATTCCCAGCTTCAGCCTGGGGATTACACAGCAATGTGGCAGTAGGTGTAACCAAGTCTATCAACTTTTTGTACTATCAGCCCTATGGGAATAACAGTTGTGCCCATCAACTCCAGAGCTGAACTAGACAAGGAAACACTTCTGTTTCCTTGGTGGCCTGAAAGTAGAATCTAATGTAAGCAATTTGGACTGGTTTCCCATAGGTCCTTTTAAAACTCTTTTTTTTTTTTTTTAATGTTTTTATTTTTCTCTTAAATATGGCTCCACGTTAGCCAGAAACCCTCTTGACTGTGTGTGCTGCTAACTCACAGGCACATCTGTCTGGGTTCAAACATTCAAATGCTTTTTATGATTCCCTTTGGCCAGCAAGCACATCTTCCATTCATCGAGAGGATTCCTCTGCTCTGTCCAAAAGCCAGATGAGCTGAAATAATAGAGACACTGATAACAAATCTGGTAAGCAAAAATCTGCAGAAACAGGAGAAGAGTGATTGTATCTCACACAAGTCCAAGCAGATGTAAAGCCTGCACAAAATGGAGACCTGAAACAGTGCCTCATGTGTGTAAAGAAAAATATGTTAGAAATGGTTTACTGAGACTTACCTAAATCAGGAAACAGGCTTGAGCATTAAAATTCTAGGACACAGTTAATAGAAAAGACTCAATAGGACACAAGGGAAACAGCTGGATGGGTGCGGAAGTATGCTAAGCCCAGGAAAAGAAATAGTATAGCCAGCGTGACTGCTGCAGAAAAGGCAGCTGACACAGTGAAAAAATAATAGGAAACTTACAGCCCTGAAGTGACCAGGGACAGAGATCACCAAAGGATTCTGCAGAAAATGGCCTGTAGCAAGCTGAAATAAGGGACCAAAGGGTACTTCGGCACCAGTTACCTTTTAAGTGAGAGAACATTGGTGGAGATGCTGCAGAACCTGGGGTGTCCTAGATCCTGGATATAGCCCACAAACTGTTTAAAAAGTGAGAGTTATGAACCAAAAATCAAGTACTATACATAAAAGCAAATGGGATAAATTCATTTCTTCCTGGTGCAGGAATTTCTATTAAACAGACTTTTCTCCTATGTTCATAATATTTTTAGCAAATCGTCATCCATATCCAGATAGGCTTTAGTCTGAAGAATCCAACCCTGTGAAAGAATGCAACTTCCACAAATCAAACCCTAGAACAAATATTTTGAGATATATTAAGAAGGATATGCTACATTTATTTATATAGTGTCTTTCAGGCCAAAACATTTCAAAGTGCTTAACTAATTATTGATCAGCACAGATGCCCTCACAAGTGTATTCACTGAGCAAAAGGTCACAGCTATCCTTATGTGAGGCACATCTATAATTAATTTCCATGTGGAGGAGGAACATATAAGCTGTCTTCAGAAGTGGGGCAGTTAGTAAATGTTACACTCCCCTCATGCACCTTCTCTGCCTGTGTCAGACTCTGCAGTGGTCACCTTTTTAAGTGACTGGAGAATTAAGCAGCATAAAAATAAACAATTTGTGAAAGATAAGCTAGGATGAGAAGAACAGGAGCAGAGTTTTAAACATTATACCAGGCACTGAAGAAAAGCATCACTTATTCAAATCATACAATAAGGAGGTGTTCACTTTGCTGTTGCAAAATATTGGGATTCAAATTTTTTTAAGTAATCAAAGTTATTTTCACATTGATGTTTCCAATTCCAGCACCCACCTTCACATACTGCCAATGAAAATCTCTGTATCCTGACACACAGAGCTCCATATATGCTTTTCTGATTGAGACAATCTTGCAAAAGTTTTGCTTTGCTCTCAAAAGGAAAGCAAAGAAACTACCACAAAACAATGGCATCCAAACAAGGGAGTGAAAATAAGCCTTGTAGACACAGATCACTCAGTCTCCTGCTAGGGCTGTTTGTAAATAATATCTACAGCTAATTTTAATCTTTCCCATATTTTAATGGATCATGACTCTAATTTCTTTGACTGTCAATTGCTGCCATTTATATTTTTCTTCTCCTTTTTTATCTCCACTTCTACTTACAATGATATCAGAGGAACACTGCAGCCTACAGGTATAAATTGATAAATAATTAGTGTAGATCCTTCTCCCTCCATGTGGGCTACAGGTAGCATTCTGTTTCAACCTTCAGCAATGCAAATAAGCTGATGTTGGCAATATATCATGAGCTGTTCACCAGTGATTTCCTTAATGACTTGCTAATTTTCCTCTCCGTGTCCTCCACATGACACACTGGAACCTCATATGCTTGTGGAGACCAGCACAACCGAGAATGCAGCCCATCCAGATAGCCCTATGACTTTGTTTTTGTGCCAGCTCTTGTTTCTCTGTTTTCCCATTAAGGAAAATTGTAATTTTTAATTTAGTCTCTGATGGCGACACATAATTATTTAGATATTTACTTTCTCTATCTACTCTTCTTCCTGCTAATCTGCAGCTGCCTGAATTCTGTCATAAAACAGACATTAATGTTTTTCTTTTCTGTTAGACATTCTATTCTTGTTCATCTGATCTACTCAAGTAAATACTATACGGCTCTGAACCTAATCATTTCTACTTTATTAATTTTAATTAAGAATAAAAAACTTGTATCCTTGAATTTAGCCTCAGAACATTGCCTAATACATGCAGAACACAGTGTAACTTTTCTTGGATTGGAATACTATTTTCAATGAGTTTTAGAAGCATTAATAGCTGAAAAGTACCATTGTATCCCAGGGTATGGCAATCTCCTTAAATCTCCAGAAATAACAAGAACATTGTTTTTCTTTTGTGTCATAACACTGGGATTTACCAGACTAATATAGTAGGACTCTCATTCTGAAAATCATATTTTCCTATCTATTGACTGAAATAACCATGCTGTGCAGCCACAGACCAAGGAACTTAAGTTTGTTTTGACTGGGTAATACCATATGCTCTAGAGAGAAAGTCCTTAAGGCTGTCCCTGCAGGGCGTGTGCCTATGAAGCAGTTGCCTAGAAGGCACTGCCTTGTTGACAGTGGACCTACTGATGGCATAGTCTGAGGTATCAGAAAATGGAAGAGGACTGAGGTCATACCATATCAGGGCTGTGCAGGGGATCAGCACCTTTCAGTGTACAGAGACTTGAAATTGAGCTGTCAACCATCCAATGTGTACATGTCATATGTGAGGGTTTAATTCTTATGGAGTGCTTTTCCTTGGCGTAGTGACCAAACTGAAGAATTTTAGTAACGATGAATTATTTAAATATGAATAAATATTTTTAAGTAAAACCTATGTGCTTGGTCTCCCTTTCTGCATACAATGGCTGGCAGGGTTACCTGGAAAAGAAGAAATTCAGATTCAAACCTTCTTTCTTTAAAATCTCTGGAGACTTTAAAGTGGTTGAACTACATGTTATCCCACATTTACCTCTGTCTAGTGTACACATTGCTTTTTGATTTTCACTGGCACTTCTCAGCCTTGGGTCAGCAATGTGTCAGCTACTTATACTACATTTTACCTGAGCTGGCTCTCATTTTGCTAGCTTGATTCCAGCATTAGAAGAGCAGAGTCAGTTTTGGTGACTTCTGGCCATTTTTTACATAAATCTGAGGCACAGCAGTACCATCAGAGAAGGACATAATTTCACAGCACGTATAGTAGCAATACTGCAGCATCCTTACCACAGGGAGTCATCTAGATGATGGTGTTCAATCAGTAATGGGAACTCGGGGAGAGAAAGCAACGAGTTTCCTTGTTGCTGAAAGGAATTAGAAATAGAAAGCACAGTCTTCATAAAAACTGAAGAATTAGATCATTACAGCTACAATACCAAGAGTATGCACATGCTCACAGCAACAGAATAAGTCCAAGATGTAAATTTCAAAAAAGAGAAGCAAGGCTTTTTTATGTTCTGTTGGATTGTTTTTCTTAATTCAGAGTTTTAAGAATATAAACATCTAATATATGAAATGCATTACTGAATTCCCCCATGCCACTCAGATCACACAACAGTCTCTTACAAGCTAGTGTATGCTACTTACTGTGATTTTTAAAAAAGCTATCAGTGAAGCAAACCACATTCTGGTACATGTTTGACTGCTTTTGTAGTTCAGGACATGAGGTACTTTTTTTTCTTTTTTGAAGGCAATCTAAGGAGATGGAGCACAGCCAGGGAAACAGCAAAGAGAACGGACAAGTAACGTAAAAGAAACAGAAAGAGCTGGCAAAGACAAAACACAAAGGAAAAGAGCTGGTGAGCAATAAGTGAGAGCCAGAAATACAAGGATTTGGAATTGATGTTTATTTTATTTGAGATTAATAGCAAGAAAGAACCTATAACTGTGGTACAAATTGCTCAATGCCCCATGCAGTGCCAATAGTATGCCATTCATTACACTTGCAGGTGTATTATTTCTAGTTCCCCAGATAAAAAAATGTTTTCCATGTATTCCTTTGTATTTTAAAATGTATTTTTTCACTGCTATATTGCCAAAGGTTCTTATTCTTCCAAACTCAATAGCAACTAATCATTTTCCCGGCTGCAGACTGGGAGTATGGTTACTATTTTGTACAGGTAATTCTTCGGTCTTTATTAAAGGACCACTCTAAAATTCTGATCTGCCTGTATTTCAAGTTCTTTCTTAAATGTTTGTTTCCCCTGTGAGAAAGGTCTTTCTATTAAATCTTATTCATGTTCCTAATTACAAAACTGGCTTCCCTCTTTTGGGATGAAAAGTTTCTTATTAGCAATATTATGCACTTTCCTCTCAAAGAAAACTTAAAAAATAAATCAGCACAACAAAGTGAAGTCTAACTTATCAACATCTTTCCCTACTTTTTGCAACCACTGCAAAGTCACTGTTATCACCTGACTTAATGTTGCTGCTCCACAGCAGCTGTGGAGAAGATTTAGACAGAGATAATTGTGTCCAAAATGCAGCAGTAGAGCCAATGAGGCTGGAGGGGGTCTGTGGTATTTCTGACTGCCACTCCTCATATCCACTGATAGAGAGCCCAAATTTTTGCAGTTCCTGCAGTGGCTTAGCAAAGCTTCTCAGTGAGAAAAATGATTGAGCTCCAAGTCTGGTCTGAGGACACTTGTCCTGCCTCCACACACCTACATGCAGAAGGGAGAAGCCCCACCTGCAGGCAGCCCAGGGCACAGAGTCCCGTGTGACACCCAGGAGTGCTGTGGGTTGTGCACCCATCACGAGCCCCATGGGCACCTCCACGCCAGGACCCTCCCAGTCACAATGTGTTCCAGCTGGCTAAAACCTCATGGGAATAGCCTACAGTGTTGGCCTGTTAAATCCAGAATACTTAGCAGGCATCTACCCCTTGAGAAAGTATTTATTTTTTGTTTGAATTGCTGTACCAACTTTGTATTTCTGATTCTATCAGACACAGCCCAAGGAGCCTTTTCTGGGTTCACAGGTGAGTGTCTCAGCTTTGATACAAGATCTCAGCAGTGCTAACTCCTGAGTTTGGCTTGGTTTTGACTTCTGTAAGTGAAGACATTTAAGATGATGGTGCATAATGAGAGATCACTCCTTCCTTTGGCAGTTAGTCCTCCAAACTGAAGGAAAAAAAATAAAATTATGTTTTATGCTTTCCTTAGCATTTTAAAAGAATATGGCCATGACAATGTGGAGAAGTCCAGGCTCATTCATCCTCTTTTGAAAAGAAGTTCTTTAAACAACATTCTGAGGAAAAAAAGCTTTTAATAAACCTCTACTTACTTTACCTTTTCAATAAGTGATAATTTATGTTCTACCAATAATCTACGCTAATAGTCATGTCCAAGGAGGGGATTTCCTTCAGTCTCCATCCTGCAAAAGTGTAGTAAGGCATTTATGAAGCAAACAAACTACATAATGAAATCTGACACCATGCTTTGGTATACTGTTACATGCACCTTACCAGTATCATTTTGGGAGGAAAAGAAATCCAGAAAATCAATCTCTCTCCTCTTATTCCCTGTGTCTCTCATGCGCACTCACACAGCCATACAGATACACACATGAATTGACTTGCTTCCATAGACCACAGACATCATCATCCCTTTTCCTCACCATCCCTCCACGCTGTCCTTGGAAGCTCATTCTTCTGCCATGCCAATTTTATCTCTTTGATTCATTCACCACTCTAAACAATGTTGCTTTTCCACAGCAGTTTTAGATCTTACCACAGGTCTGGTTATCTTACATACCACTGGGCTCTTGTTTCCATATAACTTTATAATTTCAGAGGGCATTTTCATTTCTCAGTGCAAGAATTTAACACATGTAACAGCAGCTAGAAACCAGAAATAAACTTCACACAGATTGATCAGTCTGCTCTCTGCAGACCACCAACAAATTCCCTCTGTATTTGTGAATGTTTTGGATTCAGACTTTGTAAGTTACTGCCTAGACAACACAAGGTTTGACAGCTCTTCTGTTTGTGTCCATTAGGAAATTTACTCCAAATGAAACTAGACCTGGAATCAATACAAATAATGAAGTATGACCAAGTTTTCAGAAAGATAGAGCTTTTGAGGAAAAAGCTGGTGAGTGATCACTTTCATATTAGTACTAAGTGGGCCCAGAACCTCATCCAATTTTGCCTTTCCTCCGTTCTATGGTGTTATAATAATCAATACACACAAAAATAAATAAAATTCACTCCTCTTCCTATTTCCAGAAATGCCCATTCTGGCTAACAGAACAATGAAGAATAGAAGGAAGTATCAGGTCCCCTGCACAAAGCTGTTTCCTACACAGCCATTTTGAATCTAGTTTCAGTATCAAGCACTCATTTCCCAATTAAAACATTGAAAAAGGAGAAAAAAAAATTAAGCTTAACAAATCAATGCTACAACTCAAAATCTGGAAGTGTTTGTCTTTCTGCTCCCCAGGGGAGGATTAATTTGTTTCTTCTCATTCTTTTCTCTTTATTATTTCAATTGGAGGACAAAAAAGTGCTATTGAGAGTTTTGAAGGATAAACACTTTATGTGGTAACTGCTTAAAATAAGAATAAAATTTATTGAGAGTGCAGACATTTTTATCACGTTAATGTGACCTATTAATGATAAAGGAAATTCCCTTCATATAACGAGCTCGGTGTTTACAAATGTAACAAGAGATGTTTTAATTTTCACCATAAATCTAAGGAAGTTAAAATCTTAACCCCAAGGTACTTAATATAGTTGATTCTGTATTTAAAGGGAATGTTGTTAACATTTATATTGTTTTTGTTACCTACAACACAGAGATCAGCTATTTCAATATTCATTTCATTTTATAGATAAGGTTTAACAGGTATTTCAAAGAAGCCTACCTGTAAATAAAAGTGAGGTAAAATCATACCTGCTGTAAAAGGCTGCAAATGTCTCTATTAACACAATATCAGTAATACATGGAATTGCACATGACCAGAAAGCCACAATCTTATAATCTAAGCATATTTTAAAAATCAGACATAATTGACTGTATTAATTTAATAGAGACAAATGAAGACAAGGCTCAGCCATTCTTTATTTCTGACAATGCATTTTGTTCCATTTTTAGCAGTTTTCAGCAGACTTTTTTCATTAAAGTCAAAATATTCCCCAGAGTTGAAAAACTATTCACATTCAATGTGGAAAGAGTAGGGTTCGATGACTGGTGTATGGAGAGGTGCAGTTCTGTCACTGGGGACTGCCTTTCACACCTTATACTAGTCAAGAATGTCTGCTTTTGGATATATCTCAGTTTCCTTGAAATACTCATTATTAACCACTTTGCTACATTAAGGAAGTGCTCAAGGGCTCTGGTCCTCTCTTATATGACCAAGATTGTGCCCAACAAGTGATAAAAGTGCAGACAGCATCTCTCAAAGGTTCTGACAGATTTTCATGCGCCTGGATGGTCCTAAGGATTCACTCGTGTGTTTAGGGGATTTGGCTGGGCTGAGAAGTGCAGGACGAGGCAATGAACAGGTTTCCCAGCTAAAGCAAAGAGAAGCTCATTAAAACAAGAGGTTTTTTGTGGAAGGAGAGAAATCTGAGGTGTTGTCAGGTACAGATTCCACGTTTCTAAGATGAGTCTCCACCATTTTGAGACTTTCAGTCTTGTCTCCTAGTGCTTCAAATCCATGAATATCTGAAAAGTATACCTTTAGGAAGAACTGAGTTATAGTCTCCATTAACCACTTAACTTGTTGGTTCAACTAAAGTTTAAAACTAGCTCCTGCATTGTTGTGTGAGTTAAAGTTACACCTAAATCTAGAATGCCATTATGCCTTTCAGGAAACTCTCAGAAACTGGAGCAGAAATTTCTTCTGCCAAAAATGAACCACTTCAGAGCCAGGAATCATGCCAGGTCAGTAATGTTCATTGGCATTGATGTATTCTACGAGGAAACATGAAAAGCAAAGAATATACAAGTCTTAAGAATGTAATATGTCCCCTCATCCAAAACTGCTTTGACATTAGATAACACAGGCCATGATTTTAATATATTTCAAGATCCTTTCTCCATTTAAAAATTGTAAGATTTCACACTTTTCCCTACGCCACTTCTGACATCAAGACTCTTTTTTCTCCAAGAGCTTGTCAGGTTAAATGAATGATACATTTAACCATCCACAGCAATTAAAGTGCATGGCCTGAAACCAAAATTTTCCAAGTTTCAGTTGCAAATATTTGTATAGTTTAAAAGGTGAAAAAATTACTTAGCAGTCAAAGTTTCATAAACAACTGGAAAAAAATATTGAAGAGAGTGCTTTATTTTTAATTCAAAGTCCAAATAAAGAATAAGTATACTCTATATTTCTCTATATGTGTATCTCAGACATCTGTTTAAAAAAATTAAGTTCAATAGAAACTGGCAGTGTAAGAATCACATTCCTTCTGCCCTTTGCTCAGGCACGATGCCACATAAGTTTGATGCCATAAAATTTAATTTTTTTCATTTTGAATGATTTACAGCGGAGCAGAACCTATAAATCAGAACAGTAACAGGGGTTATGAATAGGGATGTATGTTTTTCCAAAATGTCTAAATGAAATATTTTGAAACATGGTAAAAGAACTGCACAGTTCTCCACCTGGCAGCCATAATTGAAGTTAATAACACTTGTTTAGACATAAGGAAACTCTTTGACACCTAGACTTTTTTTTTTTTTAATAAAATGATCAAACAATCATCATCTAGTTTTAAGAAATCAAAGCAGTTAGTTCTGGCAATATGTTATATGAAGACAGTCTTTCTTTCAGCTGTGTCTCCAACTACATCTAATAATTTTGAAAGTACATACCAATTCCTCAGCACAATTCCTTATTTTAATTATACACCATGTTATTAATCTTATTGCAACTCTTAGGAGCCATTACCATAATGGCAGTGACAGGCAATATAAAACACATTCTATGAAGAGGCTTTGATAACCTCAACAGGTACTGTTGATTTTACAGCTTTTCAGATGCATGTTTAGATTTTGCAGTGTCTCCTCTGCATATGTCACAGGCAGCAGATGATAAGGTACAAGTGCTTATTTCCCCACAGCCAGTTGTACCAAGCCTTGGAATATTCCTCTTCTTGTTCATGATGGCATTCAAAAAGTATAACCTCATAAATTAATACAGTTTCTTTGTTCAAGGAAAAACCTTTCTTAAAGAGAATGAAGCCAAACTGGTTAAAGTTTCTCTGTTCACTCACTAATTCCTTCTGGTTTTCCAGTGTTCTTGATAAACCTAAGGACAATGCAGGGAAATCGATGAAACTCTTATCTTCTGGTCCTGAATCTTCAATCCAACAGACTTGCTCACTCCTGGAAATTGTGAAATACTTTGTCTCTTTTCCTAGAAGCTTTCTATAACCAATCCCACATTGAGTTCTGGGTAGGAGAACATCTAGGTCTTTTGTTAGATGCTAATTTCTGTTGTTTCCCCAAGAATCATGAAAGAAGCACATTTACAGGCACTCCTGTGGTAGAGAGCTGCTTGCTTCCAGCCACCTCTGTCTCCACAGCAGAAGGGAGGAATCTTCCATATGACCAAACTGCTGAGTAAAATCTTCAGGAGCAGGCACCTCACAACTAAGGTTTGTACAGTAAGAGAAGAAATTATCCTTGTATTAAAATTCAGGCTCTTTTATTACATTTTCCTTGGATGTGTGGCTTTTCCTTTCCATATTGAATTGCCTTTATCTCAACCCATGAGCTTCCTCACTTTTACTTTTCTGATTCTCTCCCCCATCCTGCTGCAAGGGCAGCGAGCAAGTGGCTTTGTGGGGTTGAGTGGCCAGCTGGGCTTAAACTATGACATCCATCTTTATATCATGCAGGCTGAATATTCTCACTGTGAAATCAATACTTCTTTTCCCAGATTTGTTAAATGCCAATCACTCAGATGTTTTAGAGTGTACCAATTCAACATTAGGTGAGACTATAAACTTATTAATTTAGAATAAATGCCTTGCCTTGAATAAAACATAGATAATTTGTAGGCAAATTTCTGTTCAGTTGAGAGCAAAGCAACCTAACCAGACACCAAATCAGAAGTGTGTATGCTCACTTAGGAATTTACATTAAACCCAGATTATTGTAAATTCACGTGTCTTGCAAAGTCCAAAGTACATTTATCCAGTAGATGTCCACATGAGTATAACTTATGTTGATCCACAATAATGACCTACAATCATCATAAGATTTTTTTTTCAATTATTGTAAAGGATATGATCCTTCATGGACTGTTCTGATAAAATTCTTATAGATTTCAAAGGGAGAGGAGGATCTGTGGTATCCCAGCAACCCAAGTAGGCACAGGGCAACATGAAAAGACATCAGATGGTGATGTCACAAATCAGGGTCTGCCCTCACAAATCCAGGAAATACCAATCCATTTATATCTCACCATCTTAACCCTGAACTTCTAGGTAATGGTTTTACCCTGTATTCCCTCCTTTCCCAAAATGTTGTCCTGTTCCCTCTTAACTTGATTTACTCTACTTATTTCAGCTGCTGACTTTGGCACTTTATTCTAGCTCTAACCAACCACAGTATAAAGACCAGAGCCTGAGTTGCTCTGGTGCAGAGGACTCATTCACAAAGCTCGAGCTCAGGTGAATAAGCTCCTCCTTGTAAACTGGGTTAGAAAGATTTAACAAAGACCCTTGGACACCATGGATCAGGATGCCCATACCTAAGCTCAGGAAAAAAAAAACAAGGCTAAAATGCTATCAGCACTTGATTTAGTATTCAGTTTGGCTGGTTTATGTAGAAGAAAAATCAATCAAAGGGAAAGGCATATTTTGTAACCTCACAACCCAAACAGTGCACTTGCATGCAGCTGACGGAAGCCCTGCATTTTGTCACTTGAAAGCCTTCCTAAAATTTTACACATTTTTCGTTCAAAAATCAAACACCAAGTGCATGTACATAAAAGTCACAGTCAGATTCCTCAGCCGGGCAAATGAAGTTTGTTTTTCCAATTTGAACTACAGAAAACTCCTCCTCATATAATTCTCTTCAAAGTCTAAAATTTGTTCCAGTGATAATTGCTGAATTTATGTGTATTTAGAACCCAGTACTTAAATAAAATAGCTACATTGGGTGATTATGTTTAAACACTGTGCCAATTTCTTTGAATAGGAATGTAGTAAATTACTACTGATTACATAAATACTGATTAAAATTTTAAGGCAAATAAATAATGAAGAGGGATGTTATTTATTTGTCCAAATGCTCTTAAAAGTGCAGTCATGCCAAGCACAACTTCCAAGGAAAGCAGTGGATGGAAATACAGTGTTATGTCAGTGGACAGCCTGGACTGAATCATTAGGACAGCAGTGATTACTGTTTTAATGTTTGCTCCATCTCCCTCTCTATTTTCCCTTGTTCTCTCTATAACATTATAAACTGCACTCTTACCAGGAAAATTCTGACATTAACTTTGCACTTGCAGTTCCTGTTGAGCGTATTTAGGTTTTCCTTTTGTACAAGCTGATAGAAAATTGAAGATGCAACCTGTAAAGTCAAGGGAAATGTTCTCAAATCTTGCACATTGCTCCCCCATGCAGCCCCTGAAAGTACCTTCTAAAACCTTTGGGTACAAATGCAAATCTGCCTCTGGAAACCACTAATGCCTCTCCTAGACACTACCTTCAATCAGGTTTACAAGGAAGGATATTGACAGATGAATAATTTCTGCCTAGGGCTAGGCAGATATTTATGATTTAGATACTCCTGAGTAAAAATTGCTTTTAAGCTAACATGATCCATGGTAGACTGTGGTAATAGCATGCAGCATACACAGAGGATAAAATTATTGAAGTTCCACTCAGTTCAGAGTGGAGTCTCAGGTGGCACCAGTCAGTCGAACTTCAGTTATACTGACAACAAGGACAGGAGGCTGACTTGCATGAGCTGATGCTATCTGAGCAGAAGCAGTTGAAATGATGATAGTATTGCAAACAAAAGCTGGCAACCTGGGTTGATGTACAGGGGACAAGGATGTGTTATGCAGTGTCTTTGTGCCAGCTGTGGAACTGATCCCTGTGACTGTCATAAACCATGATGGCTTGTGACATATAGAGATGAAGGGCTCTAGACAGCATTTCTGTATTTCTCTCTCTGTACCAACATCTCAAAGCAAAGTTTCTTTGTGCTTGACACCATAGATGCATCTCTTCTCAGGTATATTTACTCCCATTATGTCCATCCTGTTCCCTTTTAAAAGCAACCTAAAAAGGAACAAGCTCCCAACCAGAAGAAATAAGTTCAGGCATTTTTATGATCATGTTTCTAATGTGGGGTTTGTTTAAGCTAAATTTTGAAACTGAATCATTCACATTCTAATTTCTTTTGGCAATTGAGAAAGAAAAGCTAAACCAGATGAAAACCTGTGTTTTATACACTGATACCAAATCTCATTCACAGATATTTATACAGATTTTTATTAGAAACAGCAAACACCTTAAATGAAAAGAGCTGCCCCTGCCCATCATCCATAGAACAGTATCAGAGCTGACCTTGTACCCTCACATGTGCTTTATATGGATATAGATAACAAACCCATAGACACTGCAGAAGCAAAGCTTTTACTGGTCATGTAGGAAACCTATAAACACACACACAGGCTCTAATTATTAGATATGACCATTAAAACCTGGAATTACTTATCTGCTACTTCACATGAAACACACTATTACCACACAAAATTTCTTTATTTTTGGCTTTTATTTTCTCATTTCATAAACAGAAACAACCCCAATGTCCCAAAAACAGAACTAAAAATAAAACTAAAATTCAACTGTGACTTAAAGGTCAATCTGTATTTGCTGCTTCCCCTTAAATATTTGAGTGATAATGTACATGGATCTCTTATCTGTAATCTGTAGGGAATACAAGGCATCAAGTCCAGTTTCTGCACTAGTTTACATGGTTTTCAGCCCTGGAAGTACTCACCATCCATGTTTTTTAACTACACCATTACTTAATCAAAATATTTTAAACACAGTCATAGGAATAAACAAAACTAAACTGAAATGTTATGGTGTCTAACTTTTCTGTAGCTCTTTTTGTCTTTTATTTTAAGAAAAACTGCTATGGTACAATGCAGATAACAAAAATATGATGTCATTGGGGAAATATATGCTTATTTTTAAAGATTCTGCTGGGAGTCTCTGTATATGTATAACTGCTCAAACTGAAATTCAGGTTTTGTCCAGTTGATTTCTTGCGAACCATAAACCAGATTTCACTTCTCTCTGGTGTTATTTGTAGAAATACGTATCAGTGAGATCAGGAAAATATTCTACATTCTGTTTTTTAAACATGTCCCAATAAGCAGTCTGTTATATTTCTAGTAGTGGAGCGTATTAAGTTACCTTTTAAGTCCCTGCCAGTTGGGAGCTCCTTCATTCAAAGTAGAACCCCAGTTTAGCTTCAGGCTAGAACTCAGCAATAATCATGTTATTTTAAGGATATAATTTAAACTTTCTATAAATTCAAAGTGTTTAGTTAACCATGTTCTGTTTATTTGTGGAATATTTTCTGACACCTTGCTACACAATTAATCTACACCCTCAGTTTTGACCCTGGTCCTAAGAATAGAGGCCTGACATACATAGCCCATGCCACCTGCAGCATAATGTATTCTTTCACTCTTATCCCGCTCATAGACAACAGTTTTCTGAAATAAAAATGGTCACACTGAAAATCAGCTACTCAACACTGCCAGTAGAAACAAAAATGTACAGAAGTGTAAACAAGAGAAAAGAATGGATGAAAGAAATCATTAACAGCCACCCACATCTAAAGCCTCCGACTCCATTTAAGCAGGTAAGGATTTTGTCTTAGGCTTTACGTGGGCAAGAATTCATCAACATCCCAAGGAAAATTAGGATTTACATCTCAACCTGTCTGGATGGTGCTATCAGTAGCTCCTGTGTCAGGAGTTATGGACTCCTGCCATGTGCATGACCTCCAGCATTTTCCTTGACTCAAACATGAAACAAACCCAAGCAATTTAACATCTAGTTTATCCTCTCAATAACATAATAGACACTTATTCAAATACAACAATGAAAAAGTGCAAAAAACAAAGTGAATAGTTGTGGAAATGCTTGGATAATTAATAAAAATATTGAAGAGCTATTTTTTCTGAGTTACTGTCACCATGATATCACACTTGTGCTTCTCTTTTTCTCTAATAGTGTATCCCAGTCAAAACAGCAGAGATTAGTGGTCCTGTCTTTCCAGTAAAATCCAATCTAGCTGGTGGTGCTGCAGTAAAGGGCAATACTAGCAGATACAGAAACAGAACCTAGAGTCTCCCCTCCTTTGGCAGTCCCACCATTTTCACAAAACCGCTTAGTATACAGCATCCTGGTTGCTCTTTGGGATGATATCAAAAAGGTACAAATAAGTTTCAATAAACCGGGGTTTTTTAATTTAAATAGTAGCTAAAAGTTAATGTTTATGATATAGTAGTCATTTTCATAATAGATTAATAAACAAATGGGGTACTTAATCTGGGATGCTTTGAAATCATTCAGACAAATTAAGGAAACTCTCCAGTCAGTAGCAAATCTTAATCTCTTCATTCCCTTTAGCTACTTCAGTAAACCCTATTCCCTTTTACTTTGTAGTAACCTTTCTGATATTTCATTTTCATTTCAGCTAGAGCTACTGAGAGACCTGTATGAATAAGAATACTATTCAAACTAAGTAGCAGTTCAATATTTGTCTGTCAGAAAAAGGAACTAATCAAAGTCATCCCCACTTAGGGCACTCTAGTGCAGAACAGCATGGGCATAATAATGTATAGCAGCTTTTGTACATACATGACAAATGAAGCAAGATCTGATTAATTGTCCAGCAGTTCTAAAATGGTCTGTAATTTCCTTCACATGTCACTCCATTAGTTCTTAGCTCCTGAACTTGCCACTTAGAAAAATTACTTGTGATTTGCTGAGTAATAAATGTGCATTTCTACTGAACAGAAAAGTTTCCATCTCTCAAATCCTGAAATATGTGCAGTGTCAGATCCTATTTTTGCTTTTAGATTGCCATTCTGTTTACAAATATTAACATTAACTGAGAAATGCACAGAGAAAAGTCAGAGAAATTCCCCTGGAAGAAGAGTGAAGTAAAAACTTGATCTCATAAGCGTTCCTAGGTTCCAGTTCAGAAAAGGCCAAACATAGGCCACTGTTCTGGGATTAAAGTCTCAGAGGTTCTATATAGGCTCAGCCAAAACGAACCTTGGGCATTTTGAGATGTATGTATTTCCAAACCCTAATGACCCAATTCAGCTGTCCTGTCTGTGCTGAAAAAACTCAGGGATGCGCAGGCTCCTAACTTAGGTTCCTTGTTTAGGTGTTTAGAGCTGGAGTGGACAAACATGGGCCTTGGAGTTCAAATGAGTTAGTTGCTCAGAATGGTACACGTTGGTCTGAACAAGATGAGAAATGGAAACAAGTTGGGAAATCCTAGCTGTCCTATAGCACATCACAGAATCAACAAGGTCAGAAAGGACATAGCCCTGAGGCCTCAGCACCAAACACTGGGCAGAGGTTCTGAGACTTGAGCATGCTTAGTGTAAAAAGGCACTTGAAATATAAACTGTCTAGGTTTTATGGACCCACAAGAAATACACTCAATAGGCTTTGCTTCTAACAGCTTTGTATCTTATATTGTGGTGCCCAAAACACCAGCACATCAGTATCTTCACCTGAAACTACAGTTCTCCTAAAAGAATAATGAATAAAATCTGCAATAAAAAGAAAAACAAATAAATGAAAGTAAAACCCATGGCTTTAACACAAAGCTTTACTTTAAACAAAAAGGCAGCAAGGACTCCACGAAGTTCAATTCAGGTTTGTTGATTACTATTTATTTTACACAAAAGATGTTTAAATACAATTATGGTCAATAGCAACCTAAAATAGACATGCTATGAGCTGTGCCCAAGAAGGGCAGTCCCACTCAGCCTCTTGAATGCTGGAACCCAAGCAAGAGTATTTATTTGTGAAATGTTTTACGTGACCTAGGCAATCTGACATTTTAATGATCTAGCAGGTAGATTTTTGCTTGAGTTGTGAAAATAGGCTTTTTGGAGAGTGGTTATAGCAGCCCAGGAACAGCTGCTCCTCAGGCCTATAGAAAGCTTTTATTCCACAGGCTGGCCTCCCTTCAGTGAGGCCCTCTCTTTAACCTGCAGGGATCATGCAGGAAACATAAAAGTTACTGAGGCCTCACTGACCTTGTCAAGGCCACGTGTGGGAATTTTTAATGTTTGAGTTGCTTCAAAATTATAGCAATTACTAGAAATATTCCAGGAAAAAAGGACTTTTTCTTTCTTCTGCCAGTTCAGATTTCCCAACTGCAATTGTCATTTTCATCTGCTAGTCCTTTTAAAAGAAATAGAATTATAGACACTCTTTAGTCACTGGATAACAGATGTTATCAAACTTTGTGGCACTCAGTCATAATTAAGTCAGGCTTAATATGCAGCTGTCAGAAACCATTGACCTTTTCTGATGATGGCAGGGAAAAGGCTTTGATACTCTACCACACATTTAAAGTTTTTTGAAGGAAAAATGTCAAAGGTTTGGGTGTTCTGGCAGGAAATTACCTCTTGCACTCTTAATGACAAATGTTTTTAGCTTAATCTAAGTAAACAATTAAATGGTGTTGCTTCAGTTGGGATTTTTAGTCGAAAATAACATCTTTCCTATGCTTGCCTGCCAAAGAATCAAGGAATTGTAGAACTTATGTAATTTTTAAGGTGACCATCTCAGAGCAAAGGAGTAAAATGCAACTGACAGCTTTCACATGCAAAATGTGGAGATAAAGGAATATTTGGAAAGGAAATTAAAAGAAAATTTGTTTTAGGCAGAGTTTAACCATCTGATTTACCTTTAATACTGTGGACAGCACAAGGATAAGATACTCACAAAGCTGTTTGAAAAAAGAATATATAGTTCATCAAGAGCCAGCATTTGAAACTTGTCACGCAACTAATGCTCCATATTGCTCTTAGGTCTCCTACCATAAATTTTGCCAAAAATTGGACATCAGGTACCTGCTAGAGATCCTTGTTTGCAAAGTCAAGACACTGACTAGAACTATCCTAAGGGTACAGGGAGCTAAAAGGTCTCATCCTGTTGATATAACCTCCCCAAAGGGGCATTCCTGTGAGGACTGCAATGTGGGCAGATGATGAGGGGAAGGCAGCACACAGAAATGCTGCCAGTGGCTGCAGCACTGATCTGACATCTCTGCAATCCCAGCTTCAATCTCCTCCCTGATCAAGATAATGATATTTTCTGGGCCAGAAGAACTTCAGTATAGGTTCCCAGGCACACAGTCGTCCAAAGCCCCTGGTATCAGCATTATTGGAGGATTTATGCCATGAAATTTGCTTAATATCTGCCTGTGTCACAACTCTCTATATAAAATATTAGTATTATTTCTTTCCTTCAGGAAAGTGTTGCGAGGATTCATGAGTTAAAGATGAAGAAGATGTAAAGGAGAGTAAAGAAGATGTAAAGCATTAAATGCTTTCAACAGAGAAAGTTAACATCATTTTTCAAGCACTCTCACTTTCAGAAAGCCAGATGTGTGTGCATTCATTACTGAATTTATTTAACAAAATTTCTAAATCCTGCATTGAGGAGTTGCAAAGACAATTTTACAGGTCTTATTTCAGTATTTTACCTTCATTTAATCTTTTATCAAGTTATTTTTATTATCTTTCAGAAGTGTGCGTCTATCCACTTAGATACCACATGCCTAAATATCTCATGGATTTACTGGTGCACAAGAAAAAGATGGTGTTTTCATAGCTTGATTCTTTTAAGCAGGTTACTGTATTCTTTAGCTTCAAGGAGAACAGAAATTTACCTAAGCCCACACAGAAATTCAGGCTTGAAAGCTGTACAAAATCCATGGCAAACAAACAAAAAGCTTATTTGGGAGATGAAGAAACATTATCTTTTCCCAGTGCATCTGCAGTGTAGACTGCAAGACAAATGGCAGCAAGTAAAAGATCAAACAACATTCCTCATTGCCCAAAACAAATAAATAATCTAATACCAAGGATTAAAGATCAGATTGTTTAATATTTATCTCTCCTTGGCCATTGGAAGAAATGTACATGGGTAGCATTTTATGTTCAGCCTCACGAAAATTTGCCCCAAATGCAGGGTACTCTGCATAATCTGATTGCAGCTTTGAAATAGTTTTTGCTTTCTTATTCCACAAAGGAAGCCAGTGCTTCCCAATGCTGCCCTGGGAATGCCATTACTGCACCTACCTAAACAACAAAAACAGAATGGAAAATAAACTCACACAGATGAGAGAGGAAGGGAGGGGCAGCAGCCCCAAGATAGGAAAATAAAAACGCCCCTCACATTCAGATGTGGCAGGGCTTGAGTTAAAGGGACAGTGCCAGGTGTTTCAGCCATCATTCACATTCTGTGGTTTGACAGCACATAATATTACTTGGATTTTTGTATTAACAGGGCTTTAATGGGGTTTAAACCTCTCATTGCCACACTGGCAACTTAAAATTTTGAAGCACATTTCTAGTTTTTAGGAATGACAGTGAAAACCACTTCAATTAAGGAAGTAGTGTTCAGGAGAAAAGCCATGATTCTGCTTCTGGTTTGGCTTTTATGCAATGACATGTAGATATTTCCATTAATTTTTTCCTTTTTTTGGCTATTAAGTCTTACTGTAAAATTTACACAATCTTTATCATGAAATACCAGGCCTTTCTTCTGTAAGTTATTTTCCAGTTGAAATAATGGCTATGGTAATTTCATCTGAAAGCAATTTCCTACAATGAGATTTGAAAGGGTAGCAGATAATATTTTCTCCAATTAAACATTACTATATTGCATTTCTTGCTATTTCTCCAATTTCTAATCTTAATTAACCATGACAATATTAATTATCAATATTTTACATTTGTATAAATTGGCCCACTCACTGAAATATAATGTTCTTCCCATTAGACCTATTCTAATTTTCTGCAACCAGACACACAAAGGGCTTAAACTGGAAATTACAGGAGCAGTTGCAGAGAAGAGATTTGAGCTGTGCACATTGTCTTGGTGCAAGACCAGGGTCTCAGAACTGCCACACTCCCATTTCCTATCTCTGTCTCTAGAACCTGCAGACAGAAGTTGCCAAAGAAGAGACATTAGTTGTAACTTTTAACTCCAGGTGAGTAATCAAGACCTGGTGACCTTCATCTTCATTATTCCACTGAAAACTGACTCATTTTACCCTTGGTATAGTATTCCATTGTCCCATACCTGTCCTTTTTCTATGTTTAGTGCTACTCCCTTCCTAATTTATGATGCCCAAGAATATGGATGGGCAATTTTTGGCTTCATTCCATATTTTTCCTGCATTTAATTCCCTTATTACACATTATTTTCTTTTTCCTCTACTTTTATGGGAGGCTCAAACCTCCACACTGATCTACAAACACAGCAGATGGTCTGGAAATTTGGACCCAAGCCTCATGAACAGCTTCTACTTCTCTTATGATCCAAACTAAATGCCCTGATCTGGCAGGAATTCAGAAATCCAAACAAGAGTGCTGATCCCGCAAAGCTCCAGCATGTATCACACTGCGGGGAGGTGAAAGGGCCGCTCTGCTTCCATGTCCTGGCTTCCACCTTCAAAGTTAAGCTTGTACCTTAGCTGCCAAAGGGAAATTGCAGTCAGAGCTCCCTTTCACTCATGCTAATCCCTTACTGCTGGAACAGCATCTCACTTTCTTGCCCAGAGATCAGGTCCACATGCAGGTGTCACCAACCCTCCATCCATCCTCTCTCAGGTTGTACCCTGAGCTATTCAGGGCAGAGAGAAGGGTGAGGACCTCCATGTGCACAGTCAGGACAGAACTGTCACAGCTAACAAGGAAGCATTGGATGGAGTTGACCTTACCTCCAGAGGTTGTTTTGATTTTTTTTCTCCATCTGGAGGGCAATGATGGGGTCTAATATTTACCTGAACATTCAGTGAACACTCAATGCTTTGTCAGGACTTGGTATGAATACTGAATTCTGAAAAACTTCAATTGTACCATGAAACTGAAAAAATTCAGTTGCATGCTGAGAGGGCTGCCTGGGATGGAGGGTAAGGTTATAATCAGGAGTGATAGAAACCATAAATCTTGAAAAATCGTTGTTTGACCAACAAATATTCTTCCCTTGATGTCCATTAAATTCTACAGTGCAGGCAGTGCTCAAAAACTCAGAAGTAAATGTGTTACATACAGACCAGCCTTGATGGTAAGCACTTGAGGGGAATAAAACCCATCAAAGATGATGAAAGGCCTAAATCTAAACTGAGATGTTTCTTACTTAAAATTAGGCAGATTCAGAAAGAACTGGCCAATGTTGAAGGGAAGGAAAATTTCTCTGGGGGAAAAATGCCAAAGCTTCTTTGTCTGAGCCTGGCTAATACTGGGAGCACAAAACAGTCTGGACAATATCATTGGCCACACTGTGGTTTATACCCCACTCTGATGGAGAAGAGGTAGAGAGATATTTCAAAAGCTTTCAAATACCTCATTGAGGGAAGGAAGGCTTTAGATTTCCCATAAAGGCCCTATGCTTAAGAAACAATCACTTCACTCAAACAATCCAAATTTCCACTGTCCACAGAAGGAGCTGTAATGAGACAACTCTCACAAGGCCTGACTCACCACATGCTATTGACCTGTACAGGGTAAGAGATTTTACTGGTTTGAAAGTAAAATCAGTGAGAGACTCCAAGTCAGAAATACAATTTAATAGGAATAAAGAGAAAAAAAAAATACATGCAATAGCACAAAAGAAAACCACTGACAGAGTCAGGATACAACCTGGTGATAGCAGTCCAGATGAAGCAGTCTTGTTGAAGTAGTGAACCTGTAGAGAGGTCTGGTAACTCTTGTCCTCTGGAAACCAGTGGGTAAGGGCTGCCTTGGTGTTCCAAATCTCAGTTTTTATCTAGTTAGGAAATGTTTGGCTCTTCTCCCTGGGTGGAGCATCTCCCAATGGGATGATGTAATTTTATCAGTCATTCAGTGGGACTCAATGGCCCATTAACAGAAGACATCTCCTGGAGGAAGGATGGGTAGTGGAAAAGATAGAGAACACTGCCCCAGCTGGTTTTTAACAGATGGCCCATAAGCAGAGGATATCTCCCACAGAGACAAGGATTACTGCCCCACCTGGTTTCAACAGATGGTGATAGAATACATACTTTTGGGCACATCTTTACATTGGAAACTAGGACACTGTGTTAGAGACAAGGGTTGGAACTAACAAATAAGACTCCGTGCTGTTAAGCCTGAGCCAATTTTGGCTGAAGAGAAGAAAGTAGCCAGAACAAAATTCAATTCAGTATTCTTTGACTACTTCTAGCTTCTATGACAACAGATAGCAACCTGTGAGGGTGTATATCCTCACCCGCTGCTCAAAGTCTATGTGCCAGGAGCTGCCTTTTACTTTTCTGTCACTCTGCCTTAGCTGGGCTCCTTTCTTTCATAAATAAATGGAGACCCTTGACCAATTTGTAGCCTACAAACATGACTGAGGGGAAGCAGGGGGCAAAGTNGCCTGGCAGTGAGTGGGCGGGGCCCAAAATGGGGCCAGGCCAGGGAGGAGGTGAGGCCTGGGGAGGAGGCATGGCCTAAATGCGGCAGGGCCTAAATATGAGGAGGGGTGTGGCAGTGAGTGGGCAGGGGCCTAAAATGGAGCAGAGCTTGGGAGAAGTCAGGGCCTGAAAGTGGGGCGGGGCCTGGGACGAGGTGGGGCCTGGGAGGGTTTGAACTGGTTTAGACCTGTTTGGACCGGTTTAAAGCAGCTTGAACCAGTTTGAACTGGTTTAGACCAGTTTAGTCTGGTTTGGACCGGTTTGAACCGGTTTAGACTGGTTAGAACAATTTCAAACTGTTTTACACCACTTTAGGCCAGTTTGATCTGGTTTAGGCCGGTTTAGACTGGTTTTGACCAGTTTGGACAGGTTTGAATCGGTTGAGTATGGTTTAGACTGGCTTGGACCGGTTTGGGTTTGGACCGATTTGAACCAGTTTGGACTGGTTTGGACCAGTATGGGTTTGGACCAGTTTGAACCAGCTTAGACTGATCTGGGTTTACACCGGCTTGAACTGGTTTAGACCAGTTTAGTCTGGTTTCAGCTGGTTTGAGCTGGTTTCGACCGGTTGAGACTGGTTTGGACCCGTTTGGACCAGTTTAGACTGGTTTGAAGTGGTTTAGACCAGTTTAGAGTAGCTTCAGCTGATTACAAGTGGTTTAGACCGGTTTGGACCGGTTTGGGTTTAGACCGGTTTGAACCAGTTTTGACCAGTTTTGACTGGTGTGGACAGGTTTGAAACGGTTTAGACCAGTTTGATCTGGTTTAGTCCATTTTTACCAGTTTGTACTGGTTTGGACTGGTTAGTACCCATTTGAACCAGTTGAGACAGGTTTCGACTGGTTTGGACTGATTTGAACTGGTTTAGACCCATTTGGGTTTAGACCGGTTTAGAGCAATTTCAGCTGGTTTGGGCTGTTTTGGACTGGTTTGAACTGGTTATGACCAGTTTGGACGGGTTCGGACTGGTTTGGGTTTAGATCGGTTTGAACTGGTTTAAAAGGGTTTGGACCTGTTTGGACCAGTTTGGACTGGTTTGGACCGGTTTGTACCAGTTTGAACCAATTCAGACCGTTTTTAACCGGTTTGGACTGCTTTAGACCAGTTTGGACCAGTTCGGACCGGTTTGAGCTGGTTTGAACCGGCTTAGAGCAGTTTGAGCTGATTTGAACTTGATTTAACCAGTTTCGACCGGTTTGAAGGCTGCTTCAGACCGGTTTGAACCGGTTTAGACCAGTTTGGACCAGTTTAGATTTGTTTCGACCGGTTTGAACTGGTTTAACTGGTTTAGACTGGTTTGAGCTGGTTCGGAGTGGTTTGAACCGTTTTAGACCAGTTTGGACTGGTTTAGACTGCTTTAGACAGCTTTTGACTGGTTTGGACTGGTTTAGACTGGTTTGAACTGGTTTGATCTGATTTAGACCAGTTTCAACTGGTTTAGGCCAGTTTGAACTGGTTTAGACCAGTTTTGACTGGTTTAGAGCAGTTTGAGCTCGTTTGAACCAGTTTAGACCGTTTTGCACCAGTTTAGACCATTTTGGGCCGGTTTCCACCGGTTTGAACCGATTTAGACTGGTTTGAACCGGTTTTCATAGGTTTGGATTGGGCAATCATTAATCAACTACAGAACGTCAGTTACCATGCCAGAGTCATTTGAGGTTTCCATTTGTCTCAAACCAATCCAAGGCTTCTCTCGGTCCCTGTGTTGCTGTCCCAGCTGTGTCAGGAGATTTCTCCACAGCTTTTCATGCTGTTCTGCACTCATCTCTCAGCAATGTCCACAAGCATCCAGCACATACAGGAACCCCCTGTACTGGAACCCCACAGATACACAGGGATAGAGCTGCCACTCAGATCCACCCCAAAATTCAGTAAGCTGTGTTAGTTCTTAGAAATGGCATTGGAGCAGTGCTCTAGGAACTGTCGTGACTACTTCCCCATTTCCAGAGTGAGCCAAGGTGGAAATGTTGATAGGTAAAGCCCCATGAGACTCATATTTCTCCCTTTGTCTTGTTACTGGAGCTGTAGATGGCAGAAGTAACTCAAAACAAAGTCTTGCTCCATATAAAAGAGAAGGTTTATCTAGTCACAGGGACATCCTTAATTTGCTTCTTGCCCTTGGACCAATATATCAGTCCATTCACTGGGAAGAGACTGTGATCTTACAGTGACTTTTTAACCACAAACAGCAGAGAAAGGTGCAGAAAAACTAGGACTCATATCTTTCTCAGTGATATTCTGTTACAATTTTCCAAGTAGGACTCGGATTTCTAAATTTCCCCTGTTTTACATGTCCCTGAAAAAAATTCTCAGAAGCAAGAACAAGCAGAAAATTGGCTGCAGTCTGAGAAGTAAAATGGAGGAACTTTTATAGCCCTCTTCAGTTAAGGTGCAGACAGCAGTTAACCCAAAGTTTCTCTCCCCTTGCACATAAGGGGTCATGGGTAATCACTTATGACTAATTGCACACTTGTGTCAGGGAGATGCCTTTTCACATCTGGTTCAGATAATCCCACAGTCCTGAAATGTTCCACCAAATGTTGCAAAAAAATACAACCTGTGCAGTGGAACAGCTGGCGGATGACCTGAGCCTGCAGACTGACACCTAATAACACATTTGTACCCTGCAAGAAGATCTTATTACAGCATGGTCATTTTACATGATGAAGGATTATCATCTTCAGGATGAGAATTCCACCTTTAAAGTAGAGCCATAAACATTTGAGGAAATGCTGACTGCAAACTGACCAATGTGCTATAAAGCCAAATGCCAAACTTAGGGAGAGAGGTCAGGACAAAGAAAAGATCCTCATTATGAAGTTTGAGTAGCAGCTTCCCAGTCAGGGGTCTGAACTTTCTGACACATCCACAGTGTCAAGCTGCCCCATGATTTTTTTTGTAAAGCACTCCCTACCCACCTCAAATTCGCCTCCTTTCCAATCTCTTCAGAAAAAGATTAAGGACTGTTAGATATTACATTCCAGATACATTAAAATGATGATTTTTTTTTTACTCCCAAGGAACTTGTGTTGCAGATTTTCAAATGGCTTCACCAAGACATCCTATACTTCATTCACAAGCACTGACCACACTTTGCCAGTCCACTCTCAAAGTGTTTTTAATTATTCGTTAATTGTGAATTAATTAGCTCTCTCTAAAGTTTATGAACGTAGTGTTCCAGAAGTTTGATCCATATATGACTTCTGTATGTATAACACAAGCAGTATATAACATGTTTTGTGCCCAGTCACAGACTGCTGAGTTTCAGTTCATAGCATAACCTTGCCTGCATGACATTGAGGAAAAGTGTCTCTGCACCACCAGCACTCTTCCAGGACACCTCCAGGCACCTTTTGAGAAAAGGTAAAAAGAATTCCCTAATCACCAAAGACACAAGCAATTAGCCTTCTCAGCTTTAGAACACCTGTCTTCCAAGATAAAACTGTGTTTCTATAGATAGTATATTCAAACATATATAAAGATTTTGTTGTATCAGAAAGAAAAGTGTATCAGAAAGAAAAACCGATGGAAGGTATGACAACTGTGGGTTTTTTAGCTCCAATGTCTCAAATGTTCAGTTTAATGATGTGGGATTTGAATCACAGTGGATGTCTAGAGCTACAGAAGTAGCTCCAGAAATTTTAGTATATGTGGTTCTGTATCGCAGAGACATAGTGAGCCACAGAGTTCAAAGCTACTTCCACTTTATTTGTGTGTTCTAAGAGTAAATTCAAGCTGACTCACAAAATTAATTGTTGACAATTCTCCAGCCAGGACTTCCATCCTAGGCCTCAGTGTTTTAAGTACTTTAAAAAGAGACTTTAACAGCAGATATATAAAATTCTGTACTGGTCAAGAATCATGGTTTTTGTGAAAGTGAGAGGAGATAATGTGCAAAGACTCTTGCACATTAATAATTAGTTAACAATAAGGTAATAATGATGAGTTTTAATAATGTTAAAATATAGGGAAAGACGAAAACTACATCTAGTTCCAGAGAAAAGGTATAGCAGAGAGGAAATAGAAATTAAATAAATCACCAAAAGTGAGAAGATGTAATATTGTAGCCTTCAGTTCCCTCTACTACTCCTTTCACAAAACAGTCCTGCTGGTTACACAGATTTTGCTTGTGTTACAGATCAGGAAGGCACATGTATAAAAATATACTAAATCCTGAAAGACAACCTTGTCCGACTTTAAGTACGCAAATTGTCAAGCTGTTCTTCAGAGCACTGCATCCTCTCTGTTTATGAGGTCAGCCTGGACACATTGGCTAAATAACCCATTTACCTCCCTGGTGTTCTTGTAGAAGCACCCCACGTTCAATTTATCTGCCTGACATTGAGACATATGGGAGCAGCACAGGAGAGCTCTGACTGCAAAGCGCCTAGCAGGTCCTCCCTCCAGAGAGGGACAAACTCAGGTCTGTGCAGACACATATCACAGTCCCAGGATGTGTCAGATCCCTCATCTGGCATGCACTGAGCCTGACATCAGGCCACCCCAGTTCATGGGCTTACATTCACACAGCTTGGAAAAACGATATATTTGGGTTTGAGTCCAAAATAAAAAGATCAATAAAGTCAGCAAGACTGAAGTGAGCTTTGGAATAAGGTAAGATGTTATACTCGAAGTTGGTTTTATTACTTAAAGAAATTTTTTTAAATAAATAAATAAATAAATAAATAGAAACCCCACACACATGAAACAGAGGCAAGATTGACTCTTTTCCATTAAAAAGTATGGAATAAAGGCACAAAGTTTTGGTACTATTTTCTGTTTTCATGAGAGACCAATTACATCTAAATGCAAAATGTTTCTGTTTGCTGTGCCAGATACTGTTTCATGGAAGTGGAAGGCCAGTCCTTCTAACCAGAGGAGAGGGATCAATATATGGTGAATGATGCTTCCTTTACAAGACCAATAATATGACTCTTGGAAAAAAAAAGTGCCTTTTTTTTTATTAGTATAATCAAGAATAAATTCCACCAGTTAAAAGACTTAATGTTAGAAGAGCCAAAATCATTGCAAAAACATTGCACAACATGGACAAAAGTAGATCTCCAACATACAAATGGAAACCTACATTAATGAAACCAGCTGGGAGTTCCATACATCCTTCAGCACATGGGCTGTATGTTTCACAAATCGTGAACTGCAGATGTAGGATAAGTCCTAAAAAGTTTATGTTAGGTGAGAGTCCACTTTATGGGTAGCACTGGCAAGACTCCACAAACCAAGTCAATTTTGCATAGTGAAATACACTCCTAGAAACAAAACCCAGCCCTAAAGCATAAGCCATTTTGTCAGAGCTACACATTATAGATTAAGACAGAGAGCAACACCTTGTACATTTAACTAAGTTAAATTATAACAAAAAATTACTTTTAGAAAACAGTAAGGAAAATTAGGGGGAAAAAAACTATGTAGTAGTTATATAATGTAACAATAATTCCCGCAGTTGGGACCCTGTTCATAACCCCATCCCTTCAGCAGCTCTGCTAAGGGAGAACGTGCTGGCAGCTCCAAAGAGCACACATGTTTAGTCACATCATATTGTGCACTCTACCTCTTATTCATGCTAGAATATTTTATGTCTCTGGAAAATAGAACCTAAAAGGCCATGAAGGGGGCAGCTCTTCGGGTTTTGTGTAGCAGAAGACAGCATGCAAACACACTAGACACATTATCAGCACCTAGCTATTTCAAAGAGCCCCTTTAGAACTTTCATATTGAAATATGTCAGAGATATAGGTACGTCTTTTGCTTACAAAGTTCTAAAAACACAACATATCACAAGATACACTAAGATTTAAAACACTATTTCTTTGACTGTTGCAAAATATTATTTTCCTTTTCTTCTGATCCTGGAAAGGCAAGGCAAGGGAAAAAAATAGAAAAGCATAAAGTCACAGAAAGCTTTTTGTGTGAAGGGACCTCAGAAATCACCCAGTTCCAACATTCTGCTATATGCAGGGACACCTTCCACTAGATCAGGTTGATCAAAGCTCCATCCAGCCTGGCCTTGGACACTTCCAGGGATGAGGCATCCACAACTTCTCTGTGTAACTTGTTCCAATGCTTCACCAATACAGCAAAGATTTCTTCCTAATATCCAATCTAAGCTTGTCCTCTGTCAGTTTAAAGCCATTACTTCTTGTCCTGTCACTACGTGCCCTTGTAAACAGCCCCTCTCCAGCCTTCTCACGAGTTCACTTTAAGTATTAGAAGGGGATCAAAGTCCTTGAAGCCTTCTCTTCTCCAGGCTTATCAGCCTCAACTCTCTCAGCCTGTCATGCTCCAGCCCTCTCACCATCTCCATGGCCTCGTCTATACCTCTTAACAGGTCCATGTCCTTCCTGTGTGAGACCAGACCTCAATGCAGCACTGCAGGGGTCTCACCAGAGCAGAGAGGCAGAATCATTTCTCTTACCCTGCTAGATGCACATATTTTAGTGCAGCTGGGCTGTGGTTGGCCTTCTGGGCTGTGAGTGCACATTGCTGGGTCATGTTGAGCTTCTCATCAGCCAACACAACACCCCTGAATCAGTCTCCTCAGGGCTGCTGTCTATCCATTCTCCACCCAGCCTGTATTTGTGCAGTCCTGACTCAGGTGCAGGACCCCATGCTTGGCCTTATTGAACTTCACAAGGTTCCCATGGGCCCAACTCTAAAGCCTGCCAAGATCCCTCTGGATGGCATCCCTAAAGTTCGGTGTGTCAACTCCACCACACAGACTAGTATCATTGGCAAACCTGCTAAGGGTGCACTCAAGCCCACTGCCCATGTTTACAACAAAAAAAATATTCATGAAAAAGCTAATGATGGCTTAATACAAAATTATTACAACTGGGTGTCATTTTCTGGAGCTATACAAGTAAATAATTCCATCACTCATTGTGGCATTTTTATGCTGTGCTGATAAAGCAAAGGCAGCATAAATTTGCCTTGAGAAATTCCTAGATTTCAGGAGTGGCAGAGAACCAGCACAGGCAGAGCCATTGTGCCATGTTGCATTGGCAAGCAGGGAGGATGCTGGTGCAAGTTGCCATTTCCTCAAACTGCTCTAATTTGTGCCATGGACTGGTCCTGACTCCAGTTCTGGCCCAAGGGGTTTTTTTGTCATGCTTGTCTCCCTGGAAATGGAGACCTTGAACCCGTGATCAGCATTCCCAGCATTTTAGTTGGAACTAGGAACAACTTCTTGATCTCACCCATGTTTTCCCAATTTGGATTCACAAAAGGAAATTTTAAAAACTTTTATGAAAACAAGAGACAGGCTGGAAAACTTTTAAAAATATGTGTTAGTCCCAGTGGTGTTCTCTTGTTTTGTCTACAACCATGGTATATAATTACATGAACAGTAAACTCCAGACTGACAAACCTCTCAGCCATAGGCTGCTTTGCTGAGGTAATCAGGTAAAATATGGATCCAGGTTCATGCTCATCCTTCAAGTTTTGTTTAGTGGTATTATTAAATATGTTTAACATTGTTCCCCCACCCTTTGCCCTAAATTTTGGGTACTCTTGGCAGATAGATTGGGTTGCTGTGGGAATATTTGCAGTGGAAGACAGAATTTTTTCCTATATATTCCTGTTGAGACCTTCAATAAATTAAATTGGTGGTTTTGAAGTTTTTCTGCCTACTTGCTACCATAAGTCTCTAAATAGAGCCTCTATAGTTTTTTCTGTATAACCCATCTTAGTGTTTATAAGGTGGTAGAAGTTGTGGAACTTACCTGCAGGCTTGCCAAGGTCAGTGTATGAGCATAGCTCTGCTTTATTAGACTTTGGAAACATTCCCATTTAGAGGTTCATTTTCAAATGTATAAATCTCAGTTGGTAAAATACCATGACCTTCTAGAAGCTTCTAAGCAAAAGCCTACACTCACCTCCTACATCAGCATAAATCTAACTCATATCACCTTTTATTCCTCCTCCTTCCACAGCTGGTCCAGGGCTCAGTGGGAAACTGCTGAGTCTCACATCTCAAGGGAGCACTTTGCTTTGCAGTGGTTGCCACTGTACCAGTGTGGCAAGAGCCATTTTTATTTCTGTGGGTTCTTGCCAGAAAATAAAAAGATCCTAAAATTACTCTGAACTCCCAAAAATAATTGCTATAGCAAATAATTCTGAGCTATAGAAAATGTGGAAAAGAATTCTTCTTCTTCTTCTTCCCCTTACAGCTGAAGGCAATGAGATTAATTTTCTTTTGTGATTTCTGCAGAGCTGCTACACACACATTCAAAGAAACTTGGGGGAAAAAATCCAAGACCAGTTTTATTCCAAGCAGGTGCAGGGAGAAACAGTTTGCACCTTCATGCATGATCCAGGACTACTGCCCTCTGTGATGGCTCTTCTCTCTACCCCAAGAAAATCACACCACATTTCACTTCTCCCCACACTTTAAAAATCATTTGAACTCAGAATCATCCCCAAAGAAGCTCCAGAGCTACCCATAAATCTTCCTGAAGGATGTACAATACAAGCCTTGTCTACTGGTACCAGCCAGCTTGGCTTAGCTGATCCTTATCTGAGCCAATTCCACTAACTCCTTGGATGGTGGCAGTCTCCAGAGGAGGAAAGACTGCAGGCATCTGCATACTTACTCAGAAATTCACATTATGTAGAGGTCCATGTTGGTGGGTGCTCTTGTCAGGATCGCGCTCAGCTAATTCTTATCAAATGTGAGTGAAAATGTGAAAATTCTACCTTGTTGCCTCTTGGGCTTGGAATTTTTCTTCCTAAATCTTGAAGATGAGGTTAATTTACCTTCAATGATGGATTCTTTTATTCAATCAGTTCGAAACTGAATGCTTGCACCTTTTTCACTTCCAGAAACAAACAAAAATAGGAAGAAAGATGGAAAGAAAGGCTCAGAAAAATGGTAGTTAAGCAACACAACTCAAATGTTGCATTTACAACCTCTTTATTGCCACCTATAATCCAATATGTCCTCCAGTCCTTGTGACTGAACCTGTTCATGATACACCATGGACTGTGTCCACTCATAGTATTGTTCAGTGGAAAAATATGCTTTTATGATCAATGCGACTGTGAAAGAGGGACAAAGGACAAATGCATCTATTAACTCTCCAATGCAGAAACCATTTTTATTCTATTTTTCTACAGCATTCTTGTGGAATGTCTACTTATAGTACAAAGTAAAAAATGTTGGGAAATAAAAGAGGAAGACAGGAGTAGAAAAAATATTTTAAAAAGGAGGTAAAGTAAGACAAAATAAAATAAATTGGAAGTGCAGAAACCTACAAAACACAGGAAACCAAGGAAAGGAAAGCAAGAGGGAAAGGAGGCAAGCACTGCAGAGGAACATTCACAGCCAGTGTAAAGACTGGTCAGTAAAAGTGTATGCAAAGATACTTCCAAACCTTTTCATGTGCAGGCAGAGTAACACTAAGAGTGGTGATGAGCTGAGGGGTGACTCCATCAGCAAGAGCTCTTGTTCCTCAGACTGTGGAGTTTGGAGCAGGGGCTCCCCCAGCTCCTCACTGCAGCCTGGAGCCCACCAGCAGCACCCCCAGCCCACCAGCCCCACACAGCACAGTCCCTGCTGGGAACCAGAGGAGCCCTGTGCACAGTCACACACACGAGCAGAGAGGGAAACTTGTAGTCAAGGCTGTTCAAAGCATTCTTTTCTGAAAAGCTTTTTATTTCAAAAAGTCACAGAAATCCTAATCCCCTGCACTATTCTACTTCTTCTGCCTCCTATGAACACCAGCATACACTCAGTCAGTGTTGTGTTGAGAAGTGCACTCCTATCATCTTGAATGAAAAGATTAATTTAAAGCCCTCCAGAATTCCCTAAAACCAAAATACCCTCTGACTATTACACTGTCAGAACCATTAGAGTCAATTGCTCAACAGCAGTATTACGGATATAAAATAAATAGCATACTCCTTTAATTAGTTTACAAAATGACATGAACATTCTAGATGCTCAAAAAAATATAGTTTCCTACCCAAAGAATCTACTTCATGGCATCATGACAGCACACTGGGTAGAAATGAAAGTAAATTGAGAAAGCAAACAGCGAGAGAGGTACCATTAAAACACAAGTGAGACATTCTACATTGGCTTGGGATAAAGTGGGAGACAGAATAATAGGCCTCCTAGCACTGAATCTACACATCTATTAAAATAAAGTTTTTAATTTAAAGCCAGTGCAATTCACCATGGTTGAATCTCACTGAATTACGGACTCGTACAAACCAGATATTTGTGCGCGTGCTGCTGCTTGTGTAATTTACACTCCAGCCCTAAGTGATTACTGGATCAGCCAGCTGACATATGGGAAATATTTGCACAGAGCTGTGACACGGGGAAGTTTGTGGTTTAAAAAAAAAGCAGGGGGACACACACACACACAAAAAAAAGGTGCTGTTAGTATAGAGTCTGTGCCACTCCAGCTGAGCAAAGCCAAAGTTTCGCTTGGAAGTTTTCCCACCAGAACTTCCATCCTCTCAACAGTGTTAGTTAGAAAAGTCTTTTGCATTCATAATGCTTTGCTTTCACAGGAAGAGAGACCTATTGCAGCAGAGTAGCAACTGCATCTCTCTCTAAAAACCTACCTATTCAAAGAAGTATTACCAACTGAAATATTACTAAATGAAAATAAGAGTTGTCAGGGGAACTCAGATGTTAGGCTCTACCTGTTTGTGAGATCTATTTAAGAGAAATCTCAGCTGCTCTCTCTCCCACTGCTGGCGACATATTCAGGTTTCTTTTCCTTTTCTGCTAACTGCTCTACTCTGCCACGCTGCAGTGCCAGGGAGTGCCAAAGAATAGCAGTGCTGCCTTCTTAGCCAGGCTCGGGTTCCAGCTCATCCCAATCACCCGTCACTAACCACCCCAGGTAATTTTTGCCACGAGTCACCTCAAGGTGCAAGTCATCTCTGAGTGAGCATTGTGCAATTTCATTTCTCCCTCCTGCTGCTCTCTGATGGAGATGTTTGCTGTGCTCAGAGCCTGCCATGCTGCAATTTGCTGTTACACACTTGAACTGATGCCACATTTCAGGCCAGAGGTGGGAGGCTTTTCAGATTTTCAGTTGTGGGAGAATTAACACATTGTATAAACGAGCTCGGCTGTAAAGCCCTTTTAAGCCCACCTGAATGATAATTGCTTATGTAGCAAAGGAGAGAGAGTTCATTCAGTTTGTCTTTTCTGGTGTTATTACCCCAGATGCTGGGTTATGATGCAGAAAAGGCACAATTTTGTACCATGGAATAACAGCTCATTTACATGCTTTGGGCCTCATCCTGTCTCATTTTTTCAGCTTACCTCAGGAGGGCAGGCACAGAGAGGGGCTACCAGCCCTTCAGGCTACATCTTTGCCAAAGAGGTTTTTGCCATTACTGAATTACTTCTAAGATACAGCTTCTACTCATATAACTAGCTTTTAGTAGGGAGAAAACTGCTCAAAATTCTTCCAATGTTCTTCATGCTTTCAAAAAAAAAAAAAGAGATTTGACACTTCATGCACGAGATGAACCAAACCAATTCATGGAAATGTACATCTCATAACTAGGGAAAGTATTTTGTTACCATTGGTGTTAGTAGCTTATGAGAACTGACAAGATCACAGCCCACAGTGGTGTGGCTAAATGCCTGCAGAAAGAAAAAGGCTTTTGTAAGTTTGTTGGAAAGAACCTACTTGCAGCCCTGACTTCTGACTGAAATGGAAGAAATATTCTACTTTCAAATGTGAATCAAAAAAATATTGCTAGCATATTTCTCTTCATCAGCCAAATGATTTGTCTTATAAATACGCTTTTTTGCTAACTCCTCAGAGGATGACAGCTGGGTGGTAGATTTATACAGCTAAGAAAAAAATATTGAGAGGAATCCAAGCATTTTGAGGCATCTGAACTTTTCCAAACTTCCAGACCTTTAGAGCTTCATTCCTCACTGCTAAACAGACAGTAGATCCTCTAACCGTGTCATTATAGCTTACCATGAATAAAGCCACCCAAACTCTACATGTTTAGGAATGTAAATCAATAATATCTTGTAATTTTATCTGGGGTAAGAGTCCACAATGAATTACTTCTGAGCATTCAGTGGTTATTATGAAGGATATTCTTTCAGGATTCACGAAAAATATGGGAGAGGAGGAAAAAAGATGGTGTAGCCTTTGACACTCTCATCTCCTTTATTTTTAAAAAATAGAAACACACTAATTTTTTATTTTTTTTTACATTTTCCATTGGTTTCCTTTAAGGGAGGAGTCAATGGATAGCATGCTGGTGTGAGGCAAAACCCAGTATTCATTAAATACTCAAATTCAAATTTTTCATGCTGGATCTAGAACTTAGGAAAAGCTATAAGTTAGTATTGGCAAGAGAGTTTTCAAAAACAAACAAGGACATCTTCCTATAAACTGAACAATTGGGATAGAGATGCACATATTCACACACAAGAAAGAGAAATAAAAACTAAGGAAAATATCACTGCATGTCTGGCCTCACTGAAAGAAATATAGATGTGGAAGGACCAAAAGACACCAGGATTTTCAAGTAAGAGCCACCTGTATTTAATCTGAAAAAATGCAAGCAAATACAATTGGATCACAGGCAGAGAGAATAAAGCCTTTTCAGTTGTAGCTCCAAGTTTCTTGAGAAGGGCTGACAGCTTGCAGAAACATCTGTAAAGGAGTTCCAAACCACCTGAGGAGGGCTGTGTTGAACAGTGTGCTCACAAGCACGACCACGACTGAGAGAGGGCTGCTCAGGTGATTCCTACCTTAGGCACCAAGAGCAGCTGAGCTCTGGAAGCACAGACTTCAGGGCAGGCTGCTCAAGCACAGCTGAGCATCAGGATCTGCTCTGTGGTGTTTGGCCTTCACACTTTGTTGGCTACTGGTATCCAAACAGATTGATAAAATGAACTGGTTTCACCAACAGTGCTACAATTGCTTCTTCAGGTTTGCTCAAGTTCAACTATGGGTGTAGATTACACTTCAGGTATGCACAATGAAAGTAATTCAGCACCAAAAATTTAAAAAAAAATAAATAATAAGGCAACCAGGGAGAGCAAGAGAAGTCCCTTGACTAAGTAACTAAGGACTGATAACCGAACCGTTTTCTGCAATTTTTTTTTTTCCTGGCTCTGAAGTCAAACAGCAAGGACAGACATTCATCAAAAAAGATGTAACCCACATTCCATAACATTTATATTTTACATCCTTAAAAATATCCTGTAGTTTTTACCACAAATATTAATTCCTGTCCTAAACACTCTGTAATCTTGCTCTGTGCTTTTAAACAGCAGCCATGTTTTGACACAGGATCGCTGTATTCCAAGGGTGAGAAAAATCAATGCGCTACTGTTTAAGTGGTCTGTAGACTGCTTTGAGAACCAACCAGCAAAAGTGCCCTGCATTTATTTCATTATTTATTGTTATTGTGCAGAGGTGCCTATAAAGTCTGCTGGAATTCAGTCCTCATGTGTATTTGATTGCTGGGCTCTGTACATGGACAGAGGGCACCTCTGTCCAATTAGGAGCTTTCCAAGGGAACATGGCAGAGGTATCCACTCCAGGGATTGTGTTTTATTTACTTTGCTTCTTAAACAGAAATATCTACCAGTTTTCCATTGCAGGGCCAGACCTGACAATCCTCATGCACACTGGAAGGCAAAATAAGTCTTTTTTTAAAAATATCTGCTACATGAAGAACTAAAATACACAAAAGTTCCTCTTTGTCAATACCAGTAATACACATATTAAAAATGACAGAAACCATGTGCATTTAATAAGAATAACTAATACTTGGTTTCCTTAACAAATGCATATCTTTCATGTAATGTAAATCTGGCTAGGGATACATGATGCTGAGAATATCTCAGATCTCATGGATTTATTAATAAAATATATATTCCAACTACTACGTACTACACCATGAGTTTTGAGTAACTTGTTGAAAATCCCACTTATATCTGTACTAGGGCTAGAAAATTAGCTCGTTTGCCCCAATTAAAGGCCCAGAATTTAGCTAACCTGATTGGCTCTCTTTTACACTGATAAACATTTGGAAAAGCAGATTGGATTCCATGTCATTCCATTCCATTGCATTTCAGAAATTAAATCCGTAAATCTTTATTTTTCTATTTGCAAAGTGCAGCTGACAAAGAACATTTCAGACAACCATGTTTTTCATGGCCTAATAGTCCAGAGAGCAGTGACAACTCTAGTGACAAACTGCTGTCATCTGACTGTCATCGCCATCCACTAGTATCTAAATATTAACAAACTGCCTAGGAACTTGCCAAGAGATAGGCCAGCAGTCAGCAGTTAAACAGCTTGAATGAAGGATTCTAAGATTGCCTGCTTACTATGTAGGGACCCTTTTAAAATGCAGGACTTCTGGAAAGAATTCCTGGACTCTTGCCTTTAGACTGGATAAACTTGTAAACTGTCTGACAGAAAGGGAGAAGCATCAAGAGATAAAAAGGGTTATGAAATTTCAAGGTATTTTAAATTATTTCCTGTTATTTTTTTCCTCAAGAAATACTCTTATTTTCAGAGATAGAGGTTTTAAAAATATCTGAGTGGCTTCCTGGCTGAGGGAAACAGAGAGATATGATTCAGGGTTATTGGCTGCCGAGCAGACATTACATTCTGGCTTTCTTTCTGCATTTGTACAAGTAGTTGCCTGTATGTACAGTCACAGAATTAGAGAATATGCTGAGTTGGAAGGGACCCATCAGGGTTATGAAGTCCAACTCCTGTCCCTGCACAGGACACCACCAAGAATCACACCATGTACCTGAGAGCATTGTCCAAACACTTCCTGTATTCTGTCAGGCTTGGTGTTGTGTCACTTCCCTGAGGAGCCTGTTCCAGTGCTAAATCACCCTCCAGGTGAAAAGCTTCTCCCTGATATCCAGCCTAAACCTCCCCCAACTCACCTTCCTGCTGTTTCCTCTAATCCTGTCACTGGTTATGAGTATGGAGAGATCAGTGTCTTCCTCTCTGCTTCAGCCCAAGATGAGAAGATATCTTCAAGTTAATGACAGGCTTGTTCAGTTATTTTGGTGCCCAGTGGTTTAAGGAAGCCACTGCATATTCCATCAAACCCTACCCAGCTCTTTAGAAAAGTCTCTATTTTAAATATTCAAATATTTTGCCACTCACAAGAGCAGAGGCTGAATCCACTGATTTCTGTTTCATTAGTATCCATTTATTGCTGTATCACATACAACATTTGTAACAAAAAGAGTGGCTTTTCTGTGTTTGTTTGTTTGTTTTCATGTCAGAATACCATTGCCAGAGGACTTGGGAAACTGCTGACTTCAACCCCATGCAGTACTATGCAAAAGAGATTGATGTACCTTCCATGGGCATTGGAAGAACACCTGCAGAAAAACCAGAAGAGCAGACTATTTGAAACAGGCTGAAAAGGACAAACCTCCAGGACTTCATGTTGTGTTTAATGATATATTTGCATGTCAAGATTACTCTGCTAGATGTGGCCACTGCTGATATTTGAGACATGGTGCAGAATCCATGCAAAATCCCACTGGGAAAGGGGACCAAATAGCTGTTTTCTCTTTTCTTTGCTGCTTAGGCATTTTCACTTGGCTTGAAATAATCAAGTAAATTAAACAGATTCTTCATCTTTGCCTCTGCCTTAACTCTTTACTCCCAAAGCTATGCCCAGAGCCAATTATATAGAATCCTATAAGGTAAATATCCCTGGTTGTACAAAAACAAACTCACTACATGTTGTTTATTTTTATGAACTGCTAAGAATCACAAGAAAAGTCATCTTCGCCAAACACACTCAAGAATAAAAAATGGTCATATGAAATATTGGCAAAAAGCTGATACAAAAGAATAGAATTTAAATCAGTCCCAGTGTTCATAAGGAAACAGATTTGACTAAAACATGACTTAGTCAATGTTTCCCAGACTTACATTCTCAAAGTAGCACTGTAATTAGTAGAACGTAATGCTAACAAGGAATAGTCATCAAAAACAAAAAAAAAAGCCACTGGAATCTGAAGTTCTTTTGGTCACTCACATTTAAATAACCTATTTGAACTCCTAATTCCTCAATTTTTACTCAGACAAAAGCAAGGATATGCCTCACTCTCTGAACCAGTTTTGTCAGGGATTATTCAATAAATGTTTATGCAATCGACTTAAGGGTTTTGAGGGAACTTTCACAATGCTTGTTTCCTTCTTTTACCTCTGGAGGGAGACACCTCAAGTCAAATCCCAGAGCCAGGGAATACCAGAACCTGGGTTGCAAAGATTTTGCTTTGTTTTAGTAAAACTGTGATGTTTCATGAATTTCCTCAGAGCAGGGCTCACAGGGAAAGCTTGTGTGGGGTCCCCCACTGCAAAGGAAAAGAAATAGAAAATCTCCAGTTGGAAGGCTCTTGAAGGCTTGAGGATCTCACATCCCAGTGAACGTGTCCAAGTGACCAAACTCACAGCTAGAAACAGTAACTTAATCCCCTCTTCCAAACACATTTTAGCAACATATGGAAGCCACTAAGTGGGTTGCAACAGATAAGTGACCACACATAACAAAGTGAGGCTCTTCAAAATAGTTGTAACAAACTGAGGAAACAACAGAAACTGTAGCAAATAAAAGAAATTAACAGAATGAAAAGAAGGCATATTAGAACAGGCCTAGAAGGTCAGAGTGGAATCCAGTTCACCAAATTTATATAACATTTTGTTTGAAAAAGGATGTCTGATTTCAGCACACCCATCAGCTTTTACATGAGCATGAAAAGGGTTTGTAGGAAATAGGTAGTATCAGTGTCCAGAGCTGGTATCACAAAGCCCAGTATCAGAGCAGAAAGCTTTCAGCTGGCAGGGACACTGAAGGAAGTGAGTTCTTGAATGAGTAAATCCTCGAATGAGTAATCTATCTACTTAGTACTAATAGGAGTCAGTACAAGAAAACAGAGAATCAAATCCGTGCCTTTCTGAATCCAGATGATTTTCAAAAGCACACTGCACAAACATTTATGGAAGCAAAAGAGTGACTCACTGCTTGCATGTAAATTCGATTAGGAAATTATTGTCTTACTTGCAGAGTTACATTTTAAGTAGGTGGTCTCCCATTTTTGAATTAGTATTTGCTTCCTTTTTTTAAAGGCAGCAGCTACACAGCCTATAAAATATTAAGGCTCGTTTCAAAGTCTTGCCATTCTGTGCTGTTTAAATAGCACAGCTCTAGAAACCAACACATTTTGAACACATTACCCACCCACATTACCAGTCATGCAAGGAGCAGCTGTGTTCCAAAGTCTCACACAGACTGGAGGAGTTTGGAGATCCCAAAGATAGTGTGGGACCTACTGACCCACATTGCTCCTCATCTGGGCACTCACACGGCAGATGAGGCCACTGTTTCAAACACAGCTCATCACCTCCCTTTGCTTCATTCTTTGTGCTTTCCACGGGGTGACCTTTTCAGTCACCTGCGCATTTTAGTTTAGAGGTCTTTGTTTGTTTTCTGAATAGCTCATATTTGTGGCTCTCAAGCATGTGCCCTTTGACTCCATCTTCCCAAAGGACAGTCATTTTGGTCATACCTACTTGCTTTTCCTAAACCACGAAACAACACTCTGACTCTTATGATAAGGTGGTTACTTCTCCAGACACACAGCTCTCTACATCTGTTGCTATTGTGTTGGATCTCTTTGGAGGTGTTTTACTTATCAATGCTGATTTTCTTTGAGCATAACCAAGAAAGATTTCTTCCAGAATTGGTCAGATCAAAAGGACTTCTTGCTTTTTCTCTCCTTAGGAATGTTTTCCTGATTGTTTTAACTGCTGGAAACTGCAAAATTAATAAATGACTGCTTGTATGATTTTGAGGTAAGGGTGGTACACAGTACTGAGTGCCACCAGAGATATCTTTGGGTATCCTCTGGTCTACAGTAGGAGAACTATGTCTTCCCAGGGACACACGAGACCTCCAAAACTTCTGGATGATGCCTGCCAGTCCCACAGAACTGTAACAGGCACACCCTAGGGAATCCTTATAACGTGGGTGCATGTGGCTGGGCAGCAGAACTGACCTCTGTTACTTATATCAGGCTTTCAATATGCCATGCAAACAAAATAGGCTCAGGAGCCTTCATCCCAAAGAGTGTACAGCACTAGAATTTATAGCTGCAAGACTAAGGTGTAACATATTTTTGTATTTATACCCTGAAGATTACTGAAGGTGGAAACTGGCCAGGAAACAACAGTCAATGCAAACATTCAGAGAGCAGAGATGGCAGGCTCTAACCCAGAGAGAAAGACAGTTCTTGACATGAGTGTGAATCTAAGGGAAAAATAAAGGAAACTTTCAGAGAGGCTGGATGGAGAGATTTTCAATAATTTAGAGGAAAGACAACAATCATCTGTGGTTAAATAAGAGTTTGCCACAACAACCTCCAGATTTAGAAATCTCCCTGCAACTTGTGGATACTTCAGATTGAAAGATTGATTAACAAAGATGAGGGGTCTCCATGGTTTTATATTCTATGTGTCATGTGTAAGCACACATATACAGACTATTTTCTTCCTTTCCCTTAAGTTTCTTAAAAATCTCAATAGCTAGAGATACATACAACAAACAAATAGCTGTTACAAGTTAGTTTTACATTGAATAAACCTATAGTAGAACATGAAACTGAACTCAAAAGCCTGAGTACATGGCCAGTAGAATTTCTAAGCCCTAAGCTAGAATAACCCATCTCCCTAATACTCCCTAATACTGCTTTTTGCATAAGCACACACATTTATGTCTAAGACATAGGATTGAAATATCAGGACTCTGTTCTTAGCTGTGCCAAAGCTTTTCCACCTGACACTAAACACTAGTTCCAGATAGATTGAATCATCACAACTGCATTGAAATCATTAATCCTTGTTAGCAATTATGTGTAGAATCTCCAGACATCAAATTTATAGTAAGCATGTGAAGCTGAACTAAAAAAAAAAAATTCATGTTCCGTGTCCATGTTGGACATAATAAGGTGCAATACTTTTTTTGCATAAAATAACACTCATGGGAGTTTTTAAATTATTAAGTTAAAGATTGTCACCTATCACCCTTGGTTTTTCAAACAAGCTGAGCATCTTTGGCTTGCACTGATTTCAAGCAGAGCTGCACTCCCTTAGTTTGTATGAAAACTTCACACCCATGTAAACACAGAAGTAACAGAGAAAATAAGGATGAAGAAAGACACCCAAAAGGACAGAACTGAAATATCTATATATTAAAGTAATCTAAATTTGATCTTCTTTGTATTCAAATTGATATTGAGAAGGAATTCTTGTCGTATTTTTGAAAATAGCTCCATTGGTAGCTGTAGAAAAGCTGTCAGAGGTACCTGGCCTTCTGCTGCTGGGTCACTCTTGCAGAAGATTTTTGAGCCAGTTCAGCCTCTCACTAATAACAAACAGATGTACTTAATGCTACTGAATGTAAATATTATTCTAACACACTTTTGGCTAGTTTTCCATGAGGCCTTATTTTGAACTGCACATGCTTGTGAATCCCCCTGCCCAAGGGTTCTGCAGGTGGCCTATCTCACAGTGCCATTAGAAAGTTAATTACCTACAAGGGAAGTTTAAACAAGTTGTTCCAAAAGCAGTGGAACTAATAAAGCCTGGTTTCCTAGAGATTTGTGGCTTGCATCATTCCCAGCTCTGTAATGCTGCAGTCCAAGCCCCTTTTCCATGCTCCTTTGATAAATTCCCCTCTCTGTGATCCACACTGCTCTCCTCCGCCCCTCCTACATCCAGCAGCTTCAGGTCAAGCAAGAGGCACTGTGCTTGTTTCTGAACACTGAGCATGCCAGTGGCTTGATCAGGACACTGCTGAAAAATTTCCATCCATTCATGCACAAATGTCTTTCCTAGCTCTAGTTTTCCCACAATAAAGAGGAACTTCACAGTTTTGAGAAAACATTGGCACTTAAATTCAGTAAAAATGGCCAACATGTTTAAAAATTTCATTAGAATAAAAATATCTAATCATACTCAGTGAGTGATTTTATTAGATATATTTCTTTAGAAATTCAGTCAAAACTGTTCCTTCCTCTTATATCATCTGTGTATATTTTCACATTGGTTAAAAGGACATTTTATCTCTTAATCTTCTAAATGGTATCAAATTTTTAAGACCATTCCAATCAGTGTCTTCTTCATTTCAAAGATAATTAGGGCTACAGAAATATAACTGCACACCTTCCAAAATTTATCAAGTAACATGTAGCACTAAAATCAAAATGAGAATTTTAATTTTTTTACTGCTGCAGGGAATGAGATTACAGTCTGAACTACTCTCAGATACCTGAACTCTTCAAGGACCAAAGTGTTTTATTTCCTTTTGATAAGCCTGTCCCACAGCTCTCATAGCATCTTTTCTTCACTAAGCAATGATCTAAAAGTGTAATTTTCTTGGACTTTCTGCTCAGCCCTCCTTATGACTGTTGTGAATACCACAGGTCTGTAATCTATACAGTGCAGGTTTCCTAGTCCCTCACTCACACAGAGATTAGACTTTTACAAGAGAGACCTTTCTTAATAGCAAAAATAATAAATGTACCTCCTAAAATAACATCTGTGAATCTGGCCCAACTCACCCAAAGATATTTTTCTATCACCCAGTAACTATAACATGCATGCATATTACTATCCCTGAGCTCTCTGGGCCTGTTTTGATTAATCTTTCCCCAGGACACAGAGCCTTCCAAGCCATGAATCACTTTGCTTGATTTTGTCTGCACTTTTCCATGTCAGCAGTTTTCCTGCCCCACCACATGATGACAAGAGCAGCATGCAGCATTTGTTGACTGCCAAGTGTTACACTCACTGTCACACAAGTAGAAAAGGCACTGGAAACAGATCTGCTTTATTTAAGGATGTGCAGTGACTTTGAAGGCATCTCTAGATTCATCTATCAAAAAACCAAACCTCTCTTCCCAAAACAATCCCCTAGGTTCCCCACACACTGTGTGAACATTTGAGGCAAAATTGCTTTATCACAGGATGGTATGACACAGCCTACAGGAACTGTGTTCAAGATTCCATCTGAAGAGCCTGACCAGTAACACCAGAAATTATCTGTGACACACTTGCCCTCCCCAGCAGACTTACATCCCCCTCTTTAATGAGCCCAGAACTGCCCAGCTTCTTTCCAGTGCCCACCAGTTTCATATCAGCCTTGCCCTTTGAATCTCTCCTTGCCCCTGTTTTAATGTGTTGCTGACTCTGCAGCAAAGCTACACCCTTCTTTTGGTGGAGAATATGTTAAATACTTTTTCATGACAATAGTCATTAAAGATCTATCATGAGTCAAGCCTTTGGTCAGGGCTTTGTTTATTCTGCATGAGAGATTCAATGGAACTTGTTCCAACTGTGTGCATTCATCTTACAGCTGATGAGAGACATAGGGAGAATTTTGTTTTGACCTTCCCAAAATAAACACTTTCAAGAAAAGAGATACAAAATAAATAGCAAAAAGACTGTAAAATATTGAGGAGACTTGGAATGTCTTAGAAGATTACATAGTGTCTTCCCATGTAAAGATATTAATTTCTTTTCAAAATCCTCTTTAAACTGTAAATTATCAAATAAACATCTATTTCAGCCATTATTTAGAAATTTAAAAGCAGAAGAATGAAATTACTAGAGAGGACTATTAAAGGAAGAGGAGGTTAAGGTTCTAATTCATTTTAAAATTGGTTCTAGCTGAAATCTCTGGCAGGATATTGTACAGAAACAGAGAGCAGCAGAAGAATCTAACCCTCTGCTCAGGGTCTGGGAGAAGATGAGTCCTGGGGTGGGGCTGCAAGCCCCAGGCAGAGACACATTTGCCCTGCACATCACAGTGCCCTACTCTTGCCTGTGCTCAGGCAGTTCATCTGGCTCTGCCCCATGGCTTGTGATCCTGTAGGGAAAGGGAGTGAAGGTGTTTTCCCTCGCAATTTTTCCCACTTCTTCAAGGAAAAAAGAGAGGCTGAGGCGAGGAGGAAGTGGGAAGAGAAATGAACGCCTAGTTGTTCTCTGCAAGGGCGGCTATGAAGAAATAAACAACTCGCATTACTCGCAGGAGGGGGTGAAAGGAGTGGAGCCAGTCTGCAGGAGCTGGTTTTCCTGGCTCCAGGAAACCCCTGCTGGAGTAATATATTTGAGCCACCTCACACCCTTCACTCCCTTATCTGAAACAAACTGACCACTGGCAAGAAGCATTTTTCCTTCCCTCGGTGACCTGTCCCCAGCTGCTTCACACAGGTAAAGAAACAGAGGAACCAAGAAGTCCAAGGCAAGGCAAAGCCACAGAAGTCACAAGGAGCAGGAAATTCCAGTGCCATCCGGGAAAGAGATGGGAATAGGCTACACTGTTTGCAGAGAGGCATCCTGGCTGTAAAATTGCCAGCTTTCCTTTCGACCTGCAACAGAGTCGGTGATGTGGCTAGCGCACAGCAGGGAAGCTGCACAGGGACTAAGGAAAGTAAAAACACACTTCCATTTACTGCACCACATCTAGATTCGAATAGCAGCATCAAATGGAACACACAGTGCATCTGCTGTAGTTTCTGCAGACACAAATTGTTTGAACATGCTTAATCCAAAACATTTTACCAGTTTTGAGGGGAAACTAAGAGAGGTAAAACACACATCTTCTTAGAGGCTTACATTTAAAATATACAGTTTCATGTACATGGAATATTCAGAACTCTACGTATTTGCTTTGAAACCCATAGGTTAGATCATGCCCATGCTAGAGCTCAAAAAGAAAATTTAAAACCTCCAACTTATTTTACATTCTCCTGCACTCAGTACAACTTAAAATTATCTTTTCAACTCCCCCATTTTTTTCAGAGGTATTGCATACTACCATCTATTTCTTGATACTTGCAGTAACTAACAAAATGGGATTGCAACCAAAGTCACAATTTGACATAACCCCCCAAAATTATGGAACATGCTGTGAGTAGCGGAAATTTCTGGGAAACCTTTCTCTAATGTGTAACCACCAGATGACTGCATAACATATTTGTAACTGTACTAGGAGAGTAACTTAAAATCTGAATATAACCATTGTGATGAATGATGGTATTTGAATTGTCTTAGAAGACAGATTTCTCTTCCACTGAAGATATATCATAGGGGAATGATTTATGGAATTCACTTTTCATTCAACCCCAGTTTTTCTTAAAGCAATACAGAGCAACAAACTCCAGGTCAGCCCTGAAAAGACTGCAATCCAATGGAAAGCAGAGGCAATGCAAACTGAGCAGAGGACCTACTGGGAGCAATGTTGGGAGCATTTTGCAAGGGCAGGACACTGTGTGACCCACCTGCTCTCAGGTCACCATGTGAGTACCTCTAACACCAGCCTCCCACCCATAACCTCATTAGAGACCGCCAAACTAGAAATTCCACATCCAGCTCTCAGGCAGGAGCCAAATTACAGTCTGGTAGGAAAATGGACAAACTCATCCCTCAGTCACTTTCTTCAAACCCATCATTTGGCACCTTTATTCAATGTCTGCAGTGGTTTCTGGCCCCTACCTTGAATTTGAAAATTTCTATTCCAAGGAGTAGAGTCCAGAAGTCAGGCACAGACAATGCACAGGAACACTGAATCACCTCTTTACATTTGTTTATCAGTAGATAGATGACTTTGGTGTCCAGCTCCATTTTTTCGGACAGAAATTAGTCATCAAGAACCTCAAGATTCACTGTTCTGCAATAAAGTTAGATCTAATCACCACTGAGACTTCGGAAAATGAGTTAAGTTCCTTATCTCAGACTTGACTTTTGTAAATTGTTTCCTTCGAGCCATTTTGGAGACAGGCACATGTCAGAGGACCAAGCTGAATGAATTGAATCAGCTTTGTGTGTGTGTCCCTGCAGAGCAGCATAGAGCAAACCCTCATTCCGTTACAGATCCAGAGATTTCAGATCTCCTTTCCTGCATGATCCATTATCTCTGCTAGTTACATTACAGCATGGTTAGATATCCCAGTACTGACCAAGGCTCTTTGGCTAACATTAGGATCCCATGCAGGAGCTTCCCACTTGTTGGCCAAAATTTACGAGAGCAGGCTTTGACCCAACTCAGTTTAACATAATCCACTGCCTAGCAAATGTACAGACTTTATTAGTGGGCCCCAGTCTTTCATCACAATATTGCTGTGCTTCAGCTACCCAGAGTCCATGCTAGGATCATCAACATTGTACTTTCCAGAAAGAAAATTTCCTGGGAGTCATCTTGCAGTCTAGGGCCAGGGATGAGGCAACTTGCAGTAGTAAAAAAGAAAAGCTGAAATGTAGCTCCACTGGAGCTGGCCAGTGACTGAAAACCTGAATATTCACAGATAAAATCCTGGCCGTGTTAAAGGCAATGAGCAAATTCTCACTGATTTCAGTAAGATCTGGATTTCTCCCAGATGCACTCAGAACAACGTTTTAAAAATCAGCCTCGAGACTGAGTCAAGTATTCATATTCCTGCTTCTGTTAGGAACCAACATTCCCTCAACCCTCGGAGCATGAAAACCACCCCCATATCTAGTGTAATTGCTTTTATCTTCAAAAGCATGGCAACTAGTCCAGAAAATGGATCAAGAGGCTTGTTAAATGTTCAACAAGTTTCACTCTTCTGTCTCTCCCCTATGTTTCCTCCTGTTTATTTTAAAAGGGAACTTTATAATCCAAGAACCTAATTCCCATCCTGCAGTGTTTCCAGCAAATGAGTTATGGGCATTACTAGGCCGATAAAATACTTGCAGGATTTCAGAATTAGTTTTACCTTTTCTAAAATCATCAATTCTTAAAATAAAGTAAGAGGAATATCCAGTGGAAATGTGTTTTATCAAAAGGAAAAAGACTGCACCTATATTTAGTCCCATTCAATACAGACAGTTTCAAAGGAGTACTGTAAGTAAAACTCTTAGACAACACTATATAAACACATTATTTAAGCTACATTCTGGATCTGATTAATTATAACAGGAGATCAAATGTTAACAACTTAAGAATCTTCACTCCCATCTACACATATGGAGTACTTTAAAAAGTACTATAATTTCAGCGTAATAAATAAGACCTCTCACCTAAATTATATGGACATTGTCTTTTGATTGGTTTAAGGTGAATGCACAATACAGAGTTTTTATTGCAGGCTCATTTGGTAGAAGTTGCCCATATATGGCTGCTGAGAGAACCAAAGAGGAAAAATATGTCCTTTGTAAGAACATTTAATTCACATTCCTGTTCTGTTTTCTGTTCAACAGTTATGCTTACGACAGGTATGCATTCCTGCAGTACTTACAATGTGTTTTTATATGAAAAAGACATTCATATTCATCCTTAGCTGAGAACATGTCTTACATTGCTCTGAGTGTTACAGTAATCCTGTTTCTTAAGAGAATAAGCCAGGCCAACTTTCTCAGTATTTAAAGTCCAAATTCAATTTGTATCCTTACCATTTTGCTTCCAGCTATTTTCTTAAATACTGGAAAACTTCCACTAAGCTCTACTTCTTACAAAAATATATTGAATGTTTATTGCCTGATAACAATTACAGCAATTTTCAGTATGATTAGAACTGCCACATCCTGTAGTCACCAATTTAAGTGAAAGGGAAAAACCAGCTCCAGTCCAAACCATAACACAGATAGTCCACGCTCAGTCCAGAGGAGAGAGAGCAGAAACACAAGCATGTGATCCCAAGCTACCAATACAGGCTTTTATATGCCACGTATCACCTTATAAAATTCAGTAATGGAAGTGAATCCTTTATTTGAGGTTTCAGCTATTTTCCTTTCTCTTTCCCTTTTTCAGAAGCAGACATACTGGCCCAGAGTTTCATTTTGAATTAATAGTCAAAGTAGTCAACCTTAAGATGGAAGACTTACAAGGAAAGCAAGCCCAGTATTTTGGAAAAATTACAGCTTTAAACTACAGCTAAAATCTACTTCCATGAGTTTTCGTGGTGCACAATCAGATTTTTGGGAGAAACACCTTTTGCTTAACATATATGAGTCTGGCATCAATCAGCAACCTACCCCTGTTGCAAGAGTTCAGCAGTACCCAGAGCCTGAATTTGGATAACTTCAGGCCACGAAACATGGAAGGAGCAGGGGAACAGACACACAGCATTGCTTTGACTCCTGCTTCAGTGTCACATTTGAATCAGATGCAGGGAGGATTTGTACCAAGATGCCAGAGCATTCTGGTAACTCCAAAGCTATGCCATCTTTATATGTCACTGTATCCACCTTCCTTTTAAAAATGGACACCAGACAAACTTGGTCTTATGTATTCTGATGGCTGTAATAAAAAACAAAGGATGTTCCAAATTCAAAATGTCCACTTCCCTAGAATACCTATCACAACTTTATCCCATTCACCACAGGTAACTCAAAGAAAAAGTTTAACTTTTTTATTTGCTTTTCTCCAGAAAGCAGCAATTGAATGAGTCATACTGTTTGCTGTTTCACTTGTTAAATCTAAGAATTTTTTCACCTCAGAATTCAACTAAAGTTTCAAAACGCACTTACTATCTATTGGAAATGTGGGGGAAAATAACTAAAAAAAGAAGACCCAATGTTTTATCTTGAAAATGGTTAAACAGGAAAAATAAAAGATATTTCTTTAAAATTGCGCTACTCAAATTAACCTTATTCTTTAGATAAGCTCATTTGTTTTCCATTATATGCTGTTGTTTTCCAGTAATAAATGGGTAAACAGAATCTATCTAAGGAGATGTAATTTTTATTTCCAGAACTGACAAAGGAAGAGCTTAGATATTCGATTGGTGTCTGAGCTCAAACAAGCAGTGACTCAACCAACCTCTATGTCCTGAAATGAGCCCCAAGCCATCAGCCCTGCACTACTGTCCCACCCTCTCCTCTACCCTCCCCAAAACCATCCCATTGCACAGAGGTATCACCAGAACCTCACCTCATCTGAAACATGACCTTTCATTTCAGCACCTCCATTGTCTCCTTTGCTTCCCGAAGTTTCTGTTTCTCACCAATTCCCTTTCTGGGCCATGGGCATGCACCACGTTTTCTTTGGACATGAACCTAATGTTTCCTCATAGAGATGCAATGAAGAGAAACCTTCAGAAAGAAAGGAAGATGATATGATAAAACTCTGGAACCTGGGATCTTTTGCATTCTTTGTCTTACTGCTGGGGAAGGCAATTTGCTGTAGGTCTGAAGAGGCACTGTATTATTCATTGGCCTTGACCAGCTAAGCACATAAAAATATTTCTGGATTGTAACATTTCTGTTTAGGTTATGCTTAATATTTAAAATATTTATCACATGGTTAGGATGCTTTGTGTAGAAAACAGATATGAAATGCTACAATGATGATGGCAGCATTAACTGCATGGAAAACTATTAATTAATTTTTCTACATTAATTTTAATATTTTTCAATACTGTGTCAGAATGACTTACCACTTCAAAACAGCAAATGGATACTCCCATGGATAAGCACTTTTTAGATTTCAACTACATGAACTTCATAAGAAAAAGGCAGTAAACCCTCCAAAATGTTAGGTGACGTTTCTAAAAACATCTCTGTTGTTAAGGAGCTTAAACATATACCTTTTGAACTTGCACTTAAGCAATTATGGAAAATATCATAAAGCTAATATGAAGAAATTGTAAAGTGTTGGAGTCTAACACCTGAACTAAGTTCAAGCCCTGTGGAATATGTTCATTCTTTTAAACTTAGCTCAGAATTAACAAGTAACACTAGTCAGAGCCAGGGTGAAATATGGAAACTGTCTTGTTGAGAGATGAATGCATGGTACAAGCTTACAGTAACAGGTCTGGACTTTTTGCTTATATAATAGGTCAACCAAACAAAAGCTGTAACTCCAGGTTAAAGGTACATATTTATGAAACAGGTGCCACCTTCCTCCTTTTCCCCTGGTCCCAGTGCATTTCTAACACAGTGGAGCTTTCTTTGTCTGCTGCTGGTTTTGATGCTGTGACATTGTAGTGACTTGAAGGATGGAGCTCTAATTATTTAACCTGATGCAGAAACCTTTGCGAGAGAACTAGCCCTCCAGCTTTTTTACTTATTTACTCCATACATGACTCATAGCTAATAACAGCCCTGTTTTATTCTCCCTTCTCAATACTGTCCAGAAAAAAAGAGAGCATATTTCCTGTCCAGCAAAACCCCAAAAGAATTATGATCTCTTTGGCCTCCTTGAAACTAGGACAAGGCAAGGAGTCCTTTCACTTTGAGGGTTTGTGAGTCCTGTCACAAAGACAACAAGTCAGCTCAGAAGGTATAAGCAGTGGTCCTCTGTGTGCTGAGCAGTTTATCCAGGGTTGGTGCCTGCCCTGAGACACTGGAACATGTGGCTGGCTCCTGGTCCAGGACAGCCTCAGAGTGCTGGTCTCGCAGGCTGGAAGATCTTGTCCTGTCAGCTGCTGCACTGCCTCACCCCAGGATGTAGGAAAAGCAGGATCCCAGCCATGGTCAGCAGAAACAGGCTCACCCTGTTCATTTCAGCTGCAGCACATTGTCACAAATCTCACTCACTGTGTGCAGGTGGCCAAGTGCCTCTGAATGCATGTCCTGCTGCAGCAAAAGGCAGAGCCCTGTCTGCAGCTGGAAACAGTGTCCCACGTGTCACAGCTCAGCAACTCTGAGTACAAGGATGCTTGGGTTAGGTGAGACGATGAGTCTCCACCTTGGAGCACTTGCTGCTGTCTGTGCCCATGAAGTGGCTGGGTGATATCGTTAGACAAATAGCTTAAGTTCAAGGTTGCTCTGTGCAAAGACTGAATTTGGACTCACTGATCTTAAGGGATCCCTTTGAACTAAGGATGTTATTAATCCAAGGAGCTGGAACTGAGGTGACTTCGTGGTTATGGAAGAGATCTTATTCAGTGCTCTAGTCCATTAAATGAGCTTCATATGATCCTTTCATGACAGAGATGATTGACACAAACCCTGCAAGGTCTGTAATTTTTAAAAGCTGCTTTTAAAGGGAACAAACTGCTGAGAAGTAGAATCAGCTGGGACAATTGTGTCCCAATATAAATATTTTGCTATTAGATATGGACTGTCATTAATTTCTATATGAATGAAAGTTTCACAAACAGAGGTTCCACCTCCTTCAAAAAAATAAAAATAAACAACTCTGGGTGAGCCAGGGTAAAATTCACATTGTAAGCAAGAGAGTTCAATGTGCTAAAAACCATTAATCATGCTGAGGTCAACCAGTGCTTTACATATTTCCTCCCCAAACTCTGTCTTGTGGGTGTCTGTCTCCTAACAGGTTTTGTATTGCTGAGTTGTAAAGTGTTCCTGATGAATTGTTTTTGGCACTCAGTCCAAAGTCTTGAAAGTCCAAGTCCTTGAAAATAAAAAGCAGAACCTTTCTTTAACATCACTGTTGGACACAGCACTGGAACACACTCTACACTGTGCATAACAGGAGAGGAGTCTATGGCCTGTGCATTGGTTTGTCTGTGATAGCAGGGAGGCACAAGGCTATCAGCAGTGTTATAAAGCAAAGCCACTGGAGAAATGAGACCACATTTGAAAGAAGGCTATTGATATTAAATTTATTTCTCCTTTACTCTACTCCAGTAACTCTGGGACTTGTTACTGCCTCTCTAACTCCCACCATCAAACAGTGATCCCGTACATTCTTCCTGCTGCCCTGTTACTCTCCCTACCTTTCCTTAACCTCTCACTCATTAGTTTCCTCACGCTTCTGACAGAAATGTGCCTTACTCTCCTTCACTGTTTGAAACAGAAATGCACAAAACCCATTCTGGCTTCCATCCTTTTATCCTGCCTCTTCAACAGTTGCCATGAACAATCATTCTGAATTCTTCCCCACTGACCTCATTCTTTACTCAGTCCAGTCTGACTTCTCCCTTGAAATTTCATCCTTCCAGATACAGTGAAACATCTCCTACCTGAATCCAGATATTCTTATTCCACCTTTACAGTCCCTCAACTTTCATCTCTTTGTCATGCTTCTAGTCACATCCAGCCTTCCTTTGCTATTTGTGTTTTGATTTGGCATTCAACACATCTCCTTCCTTTTCTTTCCGACTCTCAACAAAGAATCCAAATGCTCCATCTTCTGCTTATGCCCTTTCTCTTTCAGTTTCCATACCTTCCATACCACCTTAAAATTGCAACCCACGCAATTTTTTGAGCAGAATCATTTTATCAGCTGTGTATTAAAGAGTCAAATTCATTACACTCAAAAAATTAGTACTGAATTCTGTCATTCCGTAAACAGCAATGTTCCTAGACTGCAGAGAAAGCAGAGCCCCTCTTTTTTTTTTCTCTTTTTATTATATAAAATTATTGTCTGAGAACTGCTATGGGATTTTTAAGCAATAAGTATCAAAGCAATATATAATTCACTGTCATATGGCACTGTTATGGTATGCCATACAGTTATACCTCATCTACATATACTCTGTCATAATTTATTTTGTCCTTCAGAAGACCACTCAGAACTTCCTAAGTTACCCATGATTAATAACATAAAAGGACAATTCTTTTATTCTCAGAAAAATAAAACTTCAATTTATGACCCCTTTCAGGTGTAAAAGTTATAGTACTAATGTGCCTTGTGGCTGGGGGTTTCAGTGGGTTTAACTATGCAGGATAATTTTTCATAAAGCTCGTAACTTGAATTAAAAGATAATTTCTCTTTTTGTTTTTACAAAGGTCAATAGGAATCTATTCCTGGATTTCAGCAGAAGCTTGATCAGACACCTGTTTTCTGTGATACTCAGCTTCATTCATCACTGTTATCTACTATTTATTCTGTACCACTTGACTAGGGTTGTGATTAAAACACAACTAAACTAAACAAGTCAAAGAAAGTTAAGAGACATTAAAAATCAGACAGCTTTAATTAAATAATAAATGCAAATAACTGTTTATAACATAAGAAAAATATAGTCTCCATAAGAATTAACAAATTGTAATGAAGGAAAGTTTAATGAAATTCTGCAGTCTTCATTCCAGCAGGAATTTGTCTAAATACAGCATACAAGCATTTTTGAAAAACAGTTATGGATTGTTCAATGGGATTACAATTTCAGCTGTGAGTGAAAAAGCATATTAATATAGGGCTTCAGGGATCGTCTCTTTCATTCATGTGATTACATTCACATAGTTATTCCACTTTTTGTTGGATTATTTCTCCATGTCATGTCTTGTCCTTTTTTACCATTAAATGCTCAGAAATGGAATTTTCTACTCCATGTTTGTAAACAACCTAGCACAACAGGACCTCAACCCTGGTTATGAGATTCAGAAACAATTCAACTCCTAATTATAGTGACTTCATCATTACTCGTGGCCAGCCACAAGAGCAGTCTCATTTAACTCTGGTTAAATAGGTCTGCAAACAATATTGCTGTCAGCCCTTTGTTTTCATGATAGAAACTGTAGAATAAACAAATGAATGCTTTCAGAATTATCATTTTCCCTCCCATGTACAAAACAGCATGTTTTTATATAGCCTCCTCTGTCAATAAACTGAATGTACCATTCAATTCTCCATAGAAATCAGTGATCGATGTTCCACCTCAAAATCTCTAAGAAGCGCATGCTGGCCTCTAACCTCAGCTGCCCCAGTGTCTGCTGGGGGTAAGTGGGTGCAGAAAAAAATTCCTTGGTCCTTCAAGCTTGCCCGTGGTCTGATTTGAAGCAACCCACGCCACATCTGAGTAGCTGTGACCCCAGAGGGCTGCCTGCCAGCTGGGATCTGCCAGAACATCGTGTGCTTTGGACATTCCCCTGTTCCCACAGTAACGTTTCTGTTGGGGGCTGCAGGGAATGTGCTAAGCACTGAGAATACCCAGCTGAGGAGACACAGCAATTTTCCAGACATCTACAGTGTAGAATAAAGGAGCTCAGACTGATACACTCCAAAGCTGTTTGCAAAAGCAAAGTCTCTTACTCCAGGATTGAAAGATCACACCACGCTACTCCAGCCATGGCTCTGAACGGGAGAAGGGGCAATGTTGCCCATGAAGGTATTTCTATTTTAATTTATAGGATAGCTAAGATAAACACTGCAAAACTGCAATTGTATTCAGACAGAGAGCACTAAAATAAGTCCAGACAACAAGGATTTGTGGTTTCAGGGCACTATTCTGTCTTGAAGCAGTATTATCTATCTTGTCCATGATTTTACATGTGCGTTTAAAACTGTCCATCTATGGAAATATCATTTTCATAAAATCAATGTATATAAATAAATGAGATATATTAATGAAATATTTTTGCACCACAACTGTCTTTGCAAGATACAATACATACTTGGGATGGGCCTAAACCAATAGCCATCAGCATGTTAAATCACAGGTTTCTTAAAAATAACTTTTTTTTAATGAGGCTTAAAAGTAAGGCTCTAACTGCCAAGAGCACTTAAAAGTCCCAACCCATTTCCAGTGAGGACTTGATCAACTGCCTTGGCTCATAGTCTCCTGCTTGTTCCCTTCATGTCCCAATGGACTACCCAGAATTGTTCAAGAGCATTGGGTGGTTATTGAATTCCTCTCCCATCGATCATGGTGCTCCAGTGCCGGGTTTCTGAAGCTGTGAATAGTTTTGCAAATCCCTGATGAAATGCAAAAAAGCACTTTCGGGGAAAGTTGATAAATGAAAGCTCCATAGAACTTTTTTGTTTAGCACAAGAGCTTAATGGAGCATGATCATGGTGGGTGGTGTGCACCTTCGATGGGGGGCGAAGGGCAAGCCAGAAGACAATCCTGCTGAGAAAAAGAAGGAGGCAGAGACAGTAAACATGCAGCCATGGGCTTTGTAAGACATGATTTCTGAAACAAGCATATTCCAGTATTCAACACATATTTTCTATTGCTTTGAAATTGCATCTGTTTTTTATAAGATTATTATGTAAGAAAAGCCTATTTGCCTGAATATGTGGTTACACATTTTCTACTGACTTTACAAATTGTTCAAATTTCAGTATTTGTTGGCTTCATTATAGAGCACTGTTATTACTGGCAGCTACTATAAGGTATTAAAAAAATTTTTTTTATTGTTACTATAGTGTGGCATTAAGGATCAGGAACTCATCTGAAATAAGTGAAAGCTGAAAGGGCAGGAGTCAATTTACATTGTATTACATTTTAATATCTTACTAAAATAAATTTTATTTTCCCAAAAGGTCAAGGTACAAACAGATCTCCCAGATGTGTGACGACTTCTGAGGTGTCCTCAATAAGAGCTTTCTGTTTCAAACCAAATTCTGCCTGATTATTCTGCTCAGTTGAAGAGGCTCCCTTTGACTGGCTTTTGTGCTTCAGCTCACTTCCTACCCAAGGCTCTTTCTGGACGCATGTAGAGTTGATCTTCCCCCCATACTTTCATATTTTCTATTGGTTTTGATCTCATACTAACTGAGCACAGATTTTCCATCACAAACACCATAAACATAAGCAGTAAGGAGGAAGCCACAGTGTGATGATCCATGCACAGGGAAGCTGAAGGGTTGACCTAGGTCAAATCAACAATAACCAGCCCTGTTCTTGACAAATTGCCCACTGCTGGGTGAGATGTTTCAGTGTCACATTTCTGCCAGTGTGGCACACTCTGACAGGCAGAGGAACCAACAGATTTCAACCACTTGCACAGTGGCTGCTAATCTAATTTAATTGCTCAACTAATTGCCCATCTGAGTGGCATCAAGCACCAGGAAATCCTTTGTCAGAAATGCAGGCTCCTCTGTAGTGTCGGAGAGGGAACGTATACAGCATTTTGAAGAAACAAGAAAACCAGAAGAAAATTCCATTCCCAGGTGAGATGGGTTAATTTTATTCATTGCTTATGTTTTTACTTTGTTTCATCAGTAAACAGTTTCATTTTTTTGAAACACAAAAAAACCTGGTTTATAAAATCTCCAATTATACACTCAGGTAAGTGTTTTCCTTCAAAATACTAAACTAGAATTGTAGAAGCATGTGGAGCTTTAGGGCAGCAAACCTGTGCCTACATTCGTCTTGATAAACTGAGACCACAGAATGTTCCTATGTTAATTAACAAGCAGGAAAATTTCAGGCTGAAAAGAATAACACATATGTGAATGTCACACAAGCTGTTGATTTTGAAAACTCTACAAAAACATCAATTACTTTTCTGTCTTTGAAAGTGAAATGCTCAAAGAGCATGAGAATTGTTTATAATCCATATGCCCTGAGTATGTACAGGAGTTCCCTAACTTTTCAGTGACATGCCAAGTGCAGGAGCTGAACTATTTCACTTCACAGAATTGCATTAAGTGCTAATGTCAGCAGAAGCCACTACACACCCCCGAGGGCAAAACTCATCAGGTCTGCTCTCAGGTCAAGACATTCAGAAAAATCAGATTTAAGGTCAAATGTGGTGGGACAAAATGACAGAAAACAAAGCCAAGAAGCCAGCAAAATTAAGCTTTCATCTCAATTTATGGCAGCACTATATGCAGACTATTAGAAAGCATACCTGCAGTTTGCTAAGTTTTACTGGGGGAGAGGGAAGGTCAGCAGAGGAGTGCATGGCTTTCTGCGGCATTGCTAGCCTGAGTAAATGTCCAGTATCTAGTGGTTTCACTAGATTTGACACAGCATCTGTAATACAATCACTTACAGCTTTGCCACACTCTTGATAAACTGCCACAGCATCAGCTCCATTCTTGGGTAAGACACAATTCTCTCGCTGAGCCCACTCTTCATAAATGCTACACAAGAGAAAAGATGATCACTCTCCCATCGGTGTCACACCGCAGTTGTACAAATGACAGGTTATTTTGACACCTACTGGCCAGCTCCTCGTACAGCATTGTTAAATTCCCAAATTCCCAGGCCGTGAGAATGCCAAAAGAAGGCAGATGTTTAAGCCAGACCCGGTACAGTAAAAACTATTTTTCTTCCCTTTTAGGATTTTTTTTTCTACTGGAAGTCAATGTGTGATTGGAAACGGTAAAGGCAGGACTGACTGCTAAATATCCTAGGGTAGTCTGAATCAGTCAGGTTTACTTTAAAATAATTTGAGAAGATAAGAATAGGGAGAGGATAGGAAGGAAGAAGAACACAGAGACTGGGAAGCAGGATGCTTCTTGGCAATGTAACATTTACTTTGTAAGCACTGGTGTGGTTAATGGCTCTAAAATAGCTCTCAGGCATTGAGGCGTGAAATCCACTGCCAGGTCCAGGTGTTGAAAAAGGACTTGACTGATAAGAAAGGGCTGGCCAGAATTGAGAGCACTACCAATTATATAAACAGCTGTCATTTGGGGGAAAAAAGGATTAATCACCACTGGAGCTAATCAGAACACCATTGCCCCTAAATACTGTTAGAGGATTATAGTATCAGGATCCATACAGAGAGAGGGTGCTGTTATATTACAAGTCAGTAAAAATACATCATGAAAGTAAAGCCTGTGGATTCAGGATGAAAAGATTAATGTACCTCACAAGATTTTGACACTGGGAGTCAAAAAGCGTGGTTACTGTCAATCTGTCCTGACAGGCCGACACAGATAGAGCAGCAGTAGATGCAGACACAAAGTGATGATTCTGCTTAGGTAGTTGGATCTACAAAATTATTAAGGTCCAGAAATTATAATACTTTTTGAGAGAGGAACCCAGTGCATTCATTTAAGCACTGATCCCTGGATTCTCCAATCTTCTTTGCAATAGTTTCCACACTCCACATTTCTCTGACTGCACCTGAACAGAAAAGGGATCCCACAGTGCAAAGCAAAGTTCAGAGAAATGCTCAGTTGAAAGCAGAACAAATTTTCCATCTTTCTGCTGTTCCCAGCCAGTCCTTTGGATTGAGCTACACTGTAGAAAGCTCAAGCAACAAGCCATACCATATTTTTTGCAAGTAAGGAATACAAGCAACATACTAGCAAGAAAAAAAGACAAACATACCTTCCAATTATATGTTTTTAACCAATGAAATTTAATAAATAGCACTAGAGTCACCATATAGCACATTATGCACCAGGGAGAGGTGAGAAATGGGCAAAAAAAAAGAGATTCTAAAGTGTTGAGAGCTAATAATACCCCACCTTAGTCAGCCAGACTTCGACTTGCAGCAGCTGTTCAGTTGGAATACTGAAGAAGTAAATTAATGATAAGAGATGGAAAAGTTTTTCCAAGCTGAAAAGTTTGTGAAAAATCATCCTGGTGAACATTGGTAGTAAGAGGGATCAAAGTCTTAAAAATTTTTCTTTCTTCCCTCTCTTATAATGCTAACGGCAATTTAGTTTAGCTGTGCTATTAAATGGAAACTTGTCCTCCACGGATAAGGAAACTGATTTAGACCCAGCATGGTGATTGCCCATATAATACCAATAGAGAGTGCAGACATTTTCATACAAATTTCTGCCCTTCCTAGTCCTATTTCTTTATCACTCTCAACCTCCATATTTATTTTTTTTTTTTTTAGAGAGAAGCACTCCATTACCTTTTTTTTGCTCTATGTTTTCACTGATTTTTTCCATGCCCTTTTACCATACTCTTGAAACAAAACATAAACCTAGTAATGTTCAAGATTGAGCTGAACATTGAAAGTGATGATTTCTGAACAGGTTTCAAATTAGACAAAATGAATTCTTCATTCAGTTGCTTAGGAAAAGATACTTGTTTAGAGAGATGTGGGGGCTGACATGTTTTCAAACAGTACAGAATATTTTTACAAGAATTCTGTGCAGTATTTGGGATACTGAGTCATTGCAGAAGGATTTTGTACCCTACTACATAGAGGGGTCCAGTGTTGAGAGCACTCATACAGAATTTATATTTTACATGGGACTCAGAGAATACAGCAATTTTTTTAGACAGTTTATCAGCTAATATCACCTCTGCATGGTTGCTATAAAAATATGCAAAGCAAGGCCAAAAATGAAATACTATGATAAATTTTTTTTAAGCTTGTCCTTATCTGACAAAATGTGTCTCCTCAGGCTGTTTATCCCACTGAGATGGGGAACATTTTTTTTCTCTCTTCTGAAAATTGTAGTCCCAGTAATGTAAAGCATTGCGGTGAGAGTGATACAAAAGGAATTACAGCATGAGGATTTAGCCTGTGCCTGTAAGCAAGAGCAATCATCAGCATCTGCAGAGTAAGAGGTGCTGACTGCAGTTCCTCAAGTGTTGTTAAACACATTTTTCTTCGTATTTGACTTTGCTGCAGAGAAAAAAGTGCTGGACACGGACATTAGTGTGTTAGTTGTAGCCTGACCCTGAGCAGAAGAACGACCTCCAGAAACATTGCAATTCTAGTATCAGACAAGAAGGTACAGAAACCTCAGATGCACAGTGAAAGAATGAAGAAAACTGAACAAGTCCTCTTGAAGGGCAGCAATCTCAGCTGCCAGGTGCTAATACTCGTTTTCTAGGCTTTTTTGGGAAAACAGAATTTTAAGAACTGATACCTAAAATTCATCTGCATGTAAAGCCAGTGTCCGTCTCTCCTACCCAATAAAACAACAAGAAAAATTCTTGAGTTTATGCCCTCCAGCTAATTCAGCTAAGGAGCTGGAGGGAGCATCCACTGCATCTCATTTTAGCAGTGCAGAATCAAGGTTCTTGAAACTTTATACCATTAAATGATGAAGTTAAAAGTCCCTGGTAGCCATTGTGCCTGAGGTCAGATATTTCACAGCTGCACTCCAAACACAAAAAGAACTTCTATCTTAAGCCTCCCATGATACTTCAGATGCCTTAAGCAAAATTCTCCCCTTTCATACGCACACTGGGTTTCGTCTCTAGTGGTTTTTGCTCTCCTCCTGTGGGCAGATAGTGGGATTCCCACTTGAGCAGAGCAGGCAGAATAGCACAGAAAAGATCTCTTGATTCCTCAGGGAAAGAAGTTTTATTTTAACAAGGCTGCCCAGGAAGATCAGAGGGGATATTATTATTATTATTACTATTATTATTATTGACACATTCAGCTCCCTAGAGCATCAAGAATGCATGTACCCATTCCTGTTACATACATGGAAGAACAGGAAGGTTGTGAAAACATTTTGTGGCTTCATTCCCCTGCCTCACCAAGATTTTATCTCCTCATTGTATCATTAACAAGCAAACACACCACACTTTTCCTGGATAAGGAAAGGTACTGCCCTGTATGTTAACACATACCTGAGTGTAATAGCTCAGAGATGGGTTAAGAATGACACCTAAAATCACTTAATAAAGACTTTACTTCCAGGGATGAAGGCTACATGCAGTTACTGAAGAAAATAAATACAGGGATGACAAGGCTAGTGTAGCACTAGCATTAGTGTTGTACGCTACTTGCTGTGCAGCTGTAATTTGTATAAGTAGAAAGAAGCCATATGTCAAGAGAGGGGAGAGAAGAGAGAGTCAGTAGTTAGCCAAACTAAGGCAATTTTGCATCTGTATGGGTTGCAGATACATATATGGGTAAAACAAAGGAAACACCAGAGCCCACTTTTCCTTCCACTAACTATCTGGCCTCTGAACTCTGATCATCTGCTCCCCCTACAGCTATAGTTCTCCTGGCTTGTTTGAGGATTTAATTTCAAATTATACATGTGCAAACCCCGACTGAAATCCCATTTTACCACTGGTTTGATCACTACTGTCTGAACTATAATTCTAAAATATAGCCACTGTAATGTAGTTATGTTTCTTGTTTGCTCTTTGTAGTAAAATAAGATACAGAAGCCAGGAACCCACTGTGTCAAGCCCTGTGCAAATATATCCCTATATCCCTGTACATTTCTTCCTCCATGAGTTTACAGTTTAAATACACAAGGGTTGAACTATGTTAACACTACTGCTACTTCCCTCTTTTTTTTAACTAGGCTCTGAAAGATCTAAACACCAAATTGACTGTATATGTTATAAATATTTTCTAAACATTATTTACGCAAAAATCAGGACAGCCGCTCTGAAAGTGTAAGTACAATGTAGAGTCACTTAAGACGCACAACTTTCCCATGCCTCTCCCTTGAAATCCATTTAACACAAACACCCACTACTGTTTTCTCCTAACACCTTTATGTTAAGTATTTCCACCAAAAAATAGAGCTTTTCTTTGCCTTCAAGGCACCACTTGACAATCGTCTCATTCCTTTGCCCAGACAGCAATAGCTTCTAACTGCCCCATTTCTGACTGTGGCTTTTTTCCACACTATCATAAGGTTTGCTGAACTTCCAACTAGACATGGCAGAATCCACTTAAAAATATTTCTGTTGCAAATTAATTTCTCCTTGCTACATTTAATAGAGAGCAGTTTCCGTACTATGCTAGATTACCTTTTTTTCTTAGATGATGCCCAAAGATGGCAGGTCCTGTAGGGACTACGACTGAAATGGCTCCAATGGACAGCTTGACACGTGTTGTAAGACAGAAACAAAGCTGAAGTTTATGATAAATATAATGCCACTTTCACTTCTGAATAAATTCCATCTTCTTCTTCCCAAATATGTAACTTGAAAATTAATCCTTCCAGTGTATTTCCCAGTGCATATTCTCTTTCCACCTTTAAGCACTAAACTGAATGAGCAAGGGACTGGGTCTGTTTTGTATCTCACACAGAACTGAGCAGTTCTGTAATTTGTGATAAATATGTGAAAGTGAACAAGGGAACATACCACCTGAAGTTTCCATTGCAGACCACTGACTAAATTTGTACCCAGACATTACATATTGATTTCCAGAACAGACTGGGATAGTTTCTCGTTCATGACCCACTAACAGACCTTTTGTAATTTAGCTTTTTTCTTTCAGGAATAATATTTAGACTCAAGGTTTAACTAGCTGATTGAAATTGCATAAATTTATGATCTTGATGGAGACTCTCACTTACTTTAAAAATATATATTTTCTTGCCCTGTTAGAGAAGCTATTGCAGTCACAAATTATTTAGAAGTCATTATAATTAAAGAATTCCTCAGAATCATCTGTCACATATGCATTGCTCAGGAAAACTTTCCACATTTTAAGCAGTTTACCCTTATTGCCATCAGTGGCTTCATCTTCATATATTGAATTTTAAATAACTGATGCTGGTGATTAAAAAGATCCAGAAATTTATTTAATGGACATTTATTTGCTGAAGATGCTACCATTTTAAAGCTATTCATCATGTGTTAAGTGGCTTATTACATGTAACTAGCCCATTCAAAATTCAAGGAGCTTTGATTTCACTAATATTAATATTTGTCCTAAGTTACTACTAATGATGGATACCAGTTTGAAACAATCTCTTTTCCTTTATATATATGACCTGCAACCACCCAAGCTGCAAGCCTGCTGCAGATGCACCAAAGTATCCATCTTCTAGTTACAGTCATCTCTAGGTTTTCCTCTTTTCTATAACTTATCAAAGCAGCTGTAGGAGTTTGGCAAGAAAAGAGCAATATGATTTTATTTTGTATTCTAAATAGTTGACTGCTCAGCCAAAATAAACTTTGGCTTTCTAGTAGCTTAAAGGCAGTATTGGCACATGTAAAACAAAACATACAACAATACATACCACGATGAGTGCCAGATGTTCCTGGTCAAAAACACACAGCTGTTGGGCTTAGATCACCTGGACTCATTTTAAAGCCAATGACACCGGTCACCTTTGTTGAGCTGTCAGATTAACAGAAGGACTGCAAAGACTGGAAGTAAGGGTGGGTCGTCTCAGTTACACCAAAGAATGTCAATTTATGCCTCATCAGCCAGCTGTCATGCAAAATTCCTTATGATAGACAGAACTAAAAATAACCCATTTGTCTTAAATGCACTGCTATGTACTTTGCAAATATCTAATTATAGTTACTCTTCTATCAGAAGTTGAATGTTTCTCAAGTTAACTGCAAAACCAAATTGACCTCAATTCTTCTGTTCTTCTATCCAGAAATATCATTGAGCAGTTCAGAGAGAACTTATTCAAGAAGAGTAAATATCACCATGCCACGAATTACAAGCAAATGGACTGCCAACCCCTGAATTCTATATAATAATAAAATAATAGCTAAGAATTACTATTATCCTGCACACTCAAGCACAAGATAAATATTGGATGATACATATCCCTGATATGGAGCTTCCATAAAGATTAATAGATTACAACAAACAATTAAATTATTAAAGGTGTAGTTACCCTACTGCTGAAAGAAACTCTGGCAAAAAAAGTCCCCAGAAGAGCACTTCCCTTAAAAGGATATAGCTACAGGATTTTAAGTCATTTTGATGGAAACCAGTTGTAAGACTAAACACAATATTCCATTCCCAGTGCTGAATTACAGTAAAAGTAATAAATATTTTCCTCAGTTTTCTGAGCATTCAAACAGCAGGATTGTGTATTCTATACGGATTCAGGAGTTACAGAGTTTGGATCAGTGATCTAAAATTCTGCTATTTTGCACAGACAAAAACATAAACAAACTATTTGTAAATTACAATAACCAAGTGAATAATCTGTTTTTAAACTTTTTTGTGTTGATATTTATCCTATGAATTTATCCTGTGGAGGACACCTAACAATGTTGTGTTTGTGTTTACACTTGTTTCAGTTTTTTCTCTGAAATTCAGTTGGGGGCAATTCCACAAGTATATTTATCTGTGTGATTTATTTTCTCATCTTCTCACTACTTGACAAAATAGTCTTTTGCCTTTTTTGATTACATTAACACATAGAATAAAAATCCATTTGGCAAGATATTCTTGCCCATAGTAAGTAAATATAAAGATATATTTCTGATTACATAAAGAAGCGAAGCTTGAACAAAAGCAATCCTAACTGGCTGCCATCTTTCTACTTAAGACACAAGAGCACATCTGAGATGTTTTCTCTTACTGAAGACAAAAGTCACGTGCTGCTAGCTCACTAAAGATTTGGCTCCTAGAGTCCACACATTAAGTTCCTTCTTCTCAGTGTCCACATGCACACCCACACTGAATTTCCCCAGGACAACTCTGTAAATGGCAAAATTATACACCTAAGTTTTTCAGTTTTGTGCCTCTTACTTAAGAGGACTTATTCTGGCCTCACTTAGAACCAATATGCTCTAATATTGATATGCAAATTAGGTCATGGCAGAAAGTTCAGGATGTATTAAAGATTTTCTGAGAAATTTAAATCACCCTCTTTGGAAAGACTTTATGCAAAGAATCTATGAGGCCCATCTGCTTTCCATAGAGTATGAGAGCCCATGAGATTCTTATAGTTTCATATTCTGCTATTAGTTAAGGGCTTTATTGCTTCCTAAATAAATATAGCAATTCAATCCATAAACTTACCGCTGTATAACATATTTGGTATGACAGGCCTGACATTACCCATCTGATCATGTGATTACCAAAAACAGGTGAACAATTCTTCCTTCAAAGCTCTGTATTTCTACATGCACTGAAAGAAATATCGAGAAAAAAAAATGGAACTATCGTAAGGAAACATAACAAATATCTTAGATATTTTCACTGCTGTAAAATCTCATGGGTGGTTTCATGGAAATACCCCCTTTTTATTAAGTCTAATAAATTCAATGCTTCCTGAAGTTGTAGCCTCAACTGAAGAATTTAATTGCTATAATAGCACAAAACATTTATTCACACATCTGGTTGGAATTCCTTTTCTCTGACAAATTTAATCAGTGTAATTATCTATTTGACAGACACATAGACAAGGAGAAACCTCAATAAGATACATGCTTCAATTGACCTTTCCAAAAATTTGTGTAATCTAACAGATGGATCAAACTTTATGCAAGTATTTGCCCAAAGGCTATAAATCAACAGTGACATGTTTTCTTTCAGGCAAAGAAATTAATATTTTTTCACAAAGTTAGACAAAGGAATTGTTAATTGTACATTGTTCCCTTCCTCATAAAACTATCTACTACACAGAGAATATTAATGATACAGCATTCTTAACCGTGGCAAAGAAAGGATAGGTTTAATGTATGTTATTCTTGTTAAATCATTTTCTTTTGTTAATGTTAAGAACTTCATAGCTTTGCACTACAGCAAATTAATTCACAGTAACACTGATGAACAAACAGTAAAACTCTCCAAAGGGAGACCCCACAGTTACCATCTAATGTCACAGCATTCTGTCAAAGCAGACACTGCTCTGGTTTCACAGTTTTCATCGCATTTTTAAAAATGAAAAGAATTGTGATATGAAAATAAAATTTGACCAGGGAAGGTGGCAATAATCTAGGAAAAGCTCCAAAAGATGATTTGTCCTGTACAAGAGAGAGACCTGTGTCACTGCTGACCGTCCCTGTCACAGATGCCACCACAGATGTCACCAGTCCTGTCCATCCCTGGGCAGGGAGGTTCTGCTGCTGCAGTGTCTGGAACATTGGCACCACTGGGGCTCGGCACACCTGCAGTCAGCTCTCTGCTCTGGGTGTATCAGCTGAAAGCCTCTCAGTTTAGACCAGCCTGGACCTCCCAAGCTGCCCTCAGAAGGAAAAGTAAACTCCCAGCTTCCCCCCCACTAACCAAAACACACAGCAGCTGAAGAGCGTGGTCTGCAGCAGGTCCCCTTGTCACCACCCTCGCGCTGTCCGTGCCCCCGTAACCCACCTGGCCACGCTGACAGCAGCACCCACAAGAGCTCCTGCCATCCCCCTGAGGAGTGACACACCAGACACACGGCAGATCTCATCAGGGAATGGGGTCTATGATCAGAGCTGCTGCTGCCTTGTACACAGTTGCTGCTGATCAGCTGGGCGCTGGCATCTTCCTACAGACCAGCTCAAGCAGCTTCAAACAAAGGGAAGAATTAAACCTGCAACTCACTCCTGCTATGAGAGAGAGCACCATAGCTAGGAGGAATGCCAAATCCATTCATTACTTAGGCAACCTTCAAAATGAAGCCTTGTTCAGCAGCAGAGCATGCTACCACATTGCTGTCACAGTATGCCTTAAGATTAGTACCTTGGAGTGGCAATACTTCTTACTCTTCTAAGCACAACTGAGAAGCCATAGGAAGAAAGTTTTGTCTGGCATAAAAATATAGTCTCTTGACCTTCAGCATTCTGCTCTGTGAGAAGTAATAGGAGCTTTGACAGCAATTAAGAGCTGGCAGCATGCAGAGCAATCCAGACAGTGTAGTGTAGAACTGGGTGGGAGCAAGAATTTCATTTAAATCTTCCACTTGTTAAATACATCTTTCCATCTGTCTTTGAGTCAGCAGCATCCCCCTCAAGGCTGACACAAAGCTCAAGAGGAAACAAAACTGCTCCAAAATATTTTTGAACTTAACCTATCAAGCCAAAATTTAAAACCATCTGAGGTTCACTCACTCTAAAAGAGAGGGTGGGGGTATTCCTTTCCGAACCATGAGTGGACTTCAAAGGTATACTCTTTTTGCTTCAATGTGAAAAGCAGACCTAGCTAAAGCTACAAAGCCCTAACGCCCTTGATGTCTTAAAGATTATTTCAAATCAAATCAAAATTAATACCAGATGGGAAGGGGCAAGAAGGCTAGAAGAAGTGAAAAAAAAATTAACTTTCTGTTTTATCTGCAGTTATTTTTGGCATGTCGTAGAGGTACTTTAATTTCTTTACCCTTTAGTCTGCTATGACTAACTAATTCCAAGCTTAACTGGTAGTGACTATTGGCAATTTTGCTCACTTGTCAGATAATCACAGCAGTTAATTTTTGCAGATTTTTTTATTTAATAGTGCTAGGCAAATACATAAAAATTTATTTGCAAATACTATTCCCTCGTCAATTATGTCTTCTGCTTTTTCATTGCACTGGTATTTGCAACCTGCTTCTTTGCTTAGGCCCTGGATCCTGCTAGAGCTTGTGGACAGAACTTGCTGCTCACACAGATCCAGACAGTGGGATTGTGCATGAATCAAAAGCTATCTCGTACAAACCATGAATACATGTGGTTAAACTTTGCATTTAGGGAAAAAAAAAAAAAAAAAAAGCTCTTACTTCACAATGTAGAAAACAGCTATTACAAATTCAACTTGGAAACAGAGAACAAGATAGCACATTTTTAAGTCGTATGTTTTCCATAAGGAAACAAAAAGAATAATGTGCAAAACCAACAAATGATCCTATGGCATGAAAAACTTGCAGTAACCAGCATAAGAAAAAAACCCACAGACTAAAATTAATTTGCACGGATTACTGATGGAACTTTAAGAACATGAACTCATTCCCAACACAACCTGTTTGTGGTAACTTGGAAAAATCTTGAGGGATATATTTTAAGAAGATGAAAAGATCCCTTTTTACAATGTTGCTAGTTCAATCTAACTGAAAACCCAACAAAAACGTAAGATAATTTGCTTTAAAATCTACTAAACTTCTCTTGGCAGCCTTGGCTTCTCCATAGCTTATTTATTTATGCATGTATATTATATCCAACATATATATTATACTATATTATATTTATTATATTATCTAATATAATAATCAAGAAAGCCAAAGGGAAAACATTAAGGCTCCAAAACCAGAAACAGAAAAGTTAGCAAAAAAGGCAAGGTTGCCTGTTCCACCATAGTGCAGTCTGCTTATGCCTGTACATTTTGACACCATCTCCCATTACACAGCTGCTTACTCTTTCCCCTAAAGAAACTCTCACCCAGATATTGGATATTTTCTTCCTCCCTCACCCAGAAAGGTGTGGCACATTCTGTTATTTACTGCCTGAAAGCCTTGCTGTGAGGGCAGGATTCATTTCCTCAGTGGTGGATGTGGTGTTGCACATCCCCATAGTAACTGACTGCTTCAACCACGTGTGTATTTTCACAACACCCCTGTCTCCATCCTCCATCACTCTGCTTGGTCCCAGTCCCTTTGGCAGCCAGACACCTTCCACAGTTTCATGCCCCAGTCACCCAATTCCTCACACAGTCTTGGTCTCAGCCACACCTAGAGTGAGGTTTCCATCCAAGTCATAACTCCAGCAAAAACAAAATTTAGAAAAGGTGGAGTTTAACTCTGACTTTCTTTAATTCCTTCTGATGAGCTCCTCTCCAACTCCTGCAGGCACACTCAAGAGGGGAAACAACCCCAACAGCCAAAATTTAGCCAAATTTTTTAAAACCCTGTGCAGGGAATTGGAAGGGGTATTTAATATGGTGAATCATTACAGAAGAAGTTGCAGCAGCTCTGCCAATAATTTTTATACAAGAAGAGACCAGTTTCTAGGAAAAATTAATTTGAACTGAGGAAAAAAAAAAAGAGCACACAGGGTTAAAAACACCCCTGGAGTAGAAGGAAGCACTCACAAAGACCACTTATTAGGTTAGGTATACTTCATTCTGCACTACTTTAAGGGCTAGTTCTCAGCAGAACATGCCAAAGAGAAAAAAGGTAATTTTATAGAAAGCAGACAACATTAACAGTTGTAGTGAGAAGTGCTGTTTATGTGCATTCTCTAGTTCAAAAAGCAAAATATATTACATTATCTGAATTTACTCTTACTATCTTTTCAGATTTGGGTTTTTTTTAAATAAAATAACAGTAATATGAAATTACACTTCATTACTGGATTTGTTGGGGAGCAGGAGTTATGTTTAAACACAATGTTAAAACTTCTTGTCTCTACAGTAACTGGAAAAATTATTCTTGGAAACTTTTTCCCATTAAGATACATTTAAGTGGTTAAATCAACACACTTATGCATGTTGAGGAACAACCTCTGTTGATGAGTTCATCACTCACAAACACAAATCCAGATTCTCATTACTAAGGCTGTGCCCCTCTGCATCCCTGCCTGTAGGCTCCCCTGGAACTGACAAAGCTGCATTACAGGATGTGATCTGAGTAATTCAGGCAAACCAGATGTGGCTGCACACCTGGGACGAAATATATCTCATCTGCACTATTCCAAGGTTGAACTTGATGATCTTGGAGGTCTTTTCCAACCTTAATGATTCTACAATTCTATGATCTCTGAGCACCAGCTCCTCAGAGGAGACCATAGAGCCACATGGGAATACTACACTGATTTAAAACTTTACTGTCCTAGAACCTAACAGTCTGTCCTCTGTTGGCCTCTGAACAGATGCCTCTCCAACCCTCAGAGTATGACCCTGGCACTGTCTCTGCATCTCAGAGTTCCCAGTCTGAGTGCAGATGCTCAGGGCAAGGGCTGGTGGCCTTGGATCCAAGTGCTGGAGGTTGGAGCTTTGCCTGCACTCCACGGGTCACTGCTGTCCCCTGGAGCTCCCCTGCTGAGGACAGCACTGCAGCTGAGCTCCTCATACGTGCTCCCATGGCCAACACCAAAACATTTCCATTTCTGTAGACTGAAAAATGCCACAGCAGCATAGACATACTGGCTTTTCACTGTGCAGTTTCAGCTCTGGCAGCAAATCTCTGTCACAGGTATGAACAAAACTAACCTTTTCTTTTATCAAACAATTTATGCAGGAATTTCACCTGCAATGTCAGCTTCCAGAGAAACCACAGCAATCAGGAGCATTCAGACTCTACAGGAAGCCTCCCCACCTCCAATCATCATAGAACAAAGGAGATAAATCTTTTCTACTTGCAGCTTTAAGAGCAAGTACAATATGTCAAGTAAAAAAGTAAAAAAACTAGCAGCATGCAGAAAAAAAAAAGGACTGGGTTTTATTTCAGTTTTATCAAATCCCAGTAAATTTCTAGAACATTTATTCAGCTGTTCCGGATAAAAAGTAATATCTTAAATATTTTGAAGTATCATCAGACGTAAGACTCTCTCATAAATTACAAATTGAAAGGTCAATGACTCTGTGAGTGTAAATGATAACCAATTAGAAATCAAAGGCAGCAGTCCAACTATTATGAAATCCATCTCCTGATTCTATTAAGCAGGAGATTAAGTACTCTGTAGCTCCATGGATAAACTCTTAGTCCTTTATGCATCTATTATTTATTAAAATTTAACAAATATTTGAAGGCCACATCACCTTAGTATAGAAACAACCTTGAATCAAGGAGCCTCTGCTTTTTGTCCATAATTATAATTAGTACTTTATAATTGCTCATAGTTTTAACACTTTCTAAAAGAGGCATTTTGCAGGTGAGGGACATAAACCCTTCTTAGGGTTGTGCCAGCCATCTCCTTAGGTTGTGATGCATTGATCTGAAGGAATGGAGAACTTGTAATCTCACTATACAATAGGTATGGATTTCCTGAGCCATTGCTGCATGTCTGTAACAGAACCAGGGAGAAGTCCAGACCTCCTGGCCCTGATCCGAGAGCTCTGTCCATGGCTCTCTTTTTAAGTGCCTGATGAACAGCACTGAACCAGAATTCCTGTCTGATGGGGATCTGCCTGGGTGTCAGCATTTAGCACTGAAGTAGGGATTTTTCAGTAACACACAAGCTCCTGTACAGCCAAGGCATCCTCTGATCCTAGCGGTGATGGCTCAGGCAGTGTCACCAAACACTAGCTCCTGCCTGCTACTCAGACAGTGTTGCAATGCCACCATGTAACTTCTTCACATTGAACATATATTGTGGCATTCCTATTCGCACTGCACATGAATGTACCATTTTGAAGAGCAGGAATTTACAGGCAGGCTCCCTTTGCTTTCCCCTGGAATCCAGGAGGCCTTGTTTGGCCTCCACCTTGAGAGCTGGAAAGAGAAGGGCTACTCAGCCTTTACCATCTGAATAAGAAATTTTAATGAGCAAATTCAGTGTCAAGAAGCATCACAGATCACAGAAGAGTGGGCTGTCTTTGTCAAAATCCAACCCACAGAGCTTTTCATTTCCACCTCTAAAGGTGCATCTGAACCTCTTTACCCTTATCTTTCTGCATCCATCCTTGGCTCCTGAGTCCTACTTACAATGTGAACTATGTGACAAGGCCGTCATTTGTTTCTGCATTTGAACAGTATCAAGTTCTGATCATTCCAGAACATTGGTGTTTTAGCACCTTTTTGATAAAGACAACAAATAGATATTTTTCTTTTTCCCCTAGCAAAGAAACAAAATCCTCCAAATCACAAAGAGGAATGTCTAGATTTGATTGACTTGACCAAATTGTACATCATTGACATGGCACCTTCACTCAAGTGGCACAAACATTTATATACATGACATACTCACATAGCAAATACATGTTAACAGGCTACACCTAAGGATGATTCTCTCACATGGTTGATCTTGATCCAGCAACAAAACTATACAAGAAAGTTTCTAACCAGTATGAAGTCATATATGCCATAAAGTTAGACTCCCCTCCTCAAGTCACTTATTCACCTTCAGATGGAAGAAGAGAATAGAAAGGTACACTGAAAACTGCAACTGTTCCTTTTGTGAAAAAAAGTGCCAGAAAACCCAGGGAGGAATGTAAAGTGTTTCTTTGCAATGGATTTCAGATAAGCTGAAAGGGGACTCTGTGCATTTCCTCTCTCTTTCTTCTCTGCCGTTTCAAGAAACCACTCAAGAGGTACATAAAAGGGGTAGGTCATTTTGTGCTTAAGGGAATCATATTTCTTCATTGAAATTTATATTTAAAAAGAAAACACAAATGATTGTATATAGAAAGAAGTTAAAGATACCAATTTTCAAAACCTGAGGTAAGCCTAGCCCTGCAATCAGATGCTCAAGTAGTCATATAATTTTAGGCATCTGAAATACCTCCTAAATGGAACACAGTCAGACCTGTCTTTTGGTGCCAGATATTCTGTGATGAGGCAGCTGATTAAAAAAAAAATCTTGAAAATCAGTATCTGTTCTGCTTATGCCATTAACAGCAACATGAAAGGGAAAACAATTGGTGGTTTGAATATCTAGGAGCCCAGGAAAGGATGTGCTTGCAGACTGGCTTTCTGCAGGTGGAACTGATGTCAAGAGGAGGTCGGATACTGGTGAGCAGGATGAAAAAAAGGTCACTTGTCTTTACAACTTTTGGAGGGCTGGAGGACTGTAGGTCATAAAAAGTTATACGCTTTCCCAGCTTTGTGATTTCATAAGTTGTCTTCACCTAAACACTGATCAGTGGTGCTTCTGTGCTCCAGCTCACTGCCACCTCAGCCATGCTTCAAGAATGCATGCCAGGCCACATTGATGCTGTCTTCTAATGCTCCTCTTTCGTATTTTTTAAGCTGGATCATTTTCCTAGTCTAGATTATAACATAAATAATTGTGCTGCCTTAATGACAGTGAAGTGGAGGGAGGATTTGAAATACTGTAGTCTGATAGTGCTGTGAACATTCAAGTGCTTTGGTGAAATTGACAGAGTTGGTTTGCATTCCTATTCTCCAACCATCTTCCCATTGCCCTACTTCCCACTGCAGCTCTTATTGCACCATGTAAATAAAAGAAGGTGAGTCCAGGTATGCCATTTATACTCCACAACAAGTAACAATATTCCAGTGCTCTGCAAGGCTCCTTGGACCTGCTTTATTTACTGTATCAATGTAGTCAACATAGCTTATAGACTCTATCACTAAATATTGCAGGTATTTCCAAGTTTTAGCCACATAGTCTAATATGTGCTTCTAGCAGTACTGAAACACTTGGCTTAAAAGAGTAAATAGAGAGAGGTGAGAAGAGAGCCCAATACCTAACACCTTGCTAGCACCAACTACCAAGACAATCATTATGTGCCAAGTGTATGAAGGCTCACATATATTTACATACACAGATGTACATATGTGTGTGAGTAGTACAATGTCCTGCTAAAGCACAAAGGGATAGAAGAAACAGCTCAGAATGATTGCTGCTGAGGGTGGCTGCAGATGTGAAGGGCACAACAGAAACCACTGCTCCAATGCACTCATTGGAGTAAAAGAAAAAAAAAATTAAAAAGTAGTTTCAGTAACTTTTTTATTTTTTACAAAAATAATTAGGGAAAGGAACAGATCAGAAAAAAAGACTAATTTTTTTCATAAATTTAAAAGAATCCGAAGACTGATTAAAGTGATTAAGGCACACTTAGGCAAAGCATTCATCTATCCCCAGGCTTTGCCAGAATGCCTCAGTGATCACTTGCATCAGTCTTCAGCTGCCAGATGTGTGTCTTCTGAGCAGAAATAGACAACATCTTTTAATGTTTATGCCTTGCATTATGTAGTCAACTAACCTTGCTGGGATAACTAATAAACTTGGGACTGTTTGTTACCTGAAATACATCTTGTCCAGGTCTGTCCCACATATTTGGCTGTATGAGGGACACCATCAGACTGTACACTTGCACAATGGAAGCATTGACAAGAATCCTAGAAAATATTGCTTGATGCCTCCCATGCCTAAACAAGGAACCAGTCAAAGCTACCACTCCATCACAGTACACAAGCACAGGATATTCCCACAAATGTCCACAGCAGCCCTGCTGGATGGAGTACTGTGGTCAGCCTGCAAAGAGTTCCAAGACATAGACAGCTTAAGCAGTTTGTACAAATGCACACAGGGAGAATTTGCAGCTCCTCCAACTCAGAGCCAAAGACTCTGCCAATTTCCATTGAAAATGCTGGTCTGCAATGTCCAGTTCCAAATAAATTCAAAGACATTGTCATCTGAATTTCTCGGTGAATAGGTGCCAATTAGACTAATAAGATCCTATAAACAGGCAAAAAAACCAATTCACCAATTCACCAATTTTCATTGTCCAGCACTTCTACCACACTAGGGAGTTAAGAGTAGAGCAACGATCACAAAGACCAGAATTATCATGAGCTGCTTATAGCACCCCCTTTGAATGGATACTACAGCACCATACTGAATGCTCCTCAGAGTCAGCTAATGAAGTGTCTGCACAAGGATCTGCATTCAGACTTTCTCAAAGCTGCATCAAAAACTGTCCAGTATCAGTATGGTTAGTGAGTCTGCACTCCAACAGACTTCTCAACCAAAGAGGAAAGACTGCCCACAGCGGGAGGATGCAGAAACATCCAACCTGTTGCCACAACTAGAAAAACTACAGTAAGCTTACACCCACCTGAAAAAAATAATAGTAATTTTTAAAAAGTCAGTTGGTGTCTTATCCAAAAGACAGTGGAAGACATTCAACTGCTGCTGACATGTACAGTCAAACTAATTGCATCTCAGCCAACTAACTTACACTTCCCCAATTGCACTATCTGGCTGAAGCTTGTCCAAGCTGCACTTCAGTGTCACCACTACCTGTCACCTCAGTCTCTGCTGCTGGGGACCTGGCTGGCACCAGGTGCCCTTGACAGAAGGGATTGGGAAGCCACCTCATCAGTTCAGCAGCTGACCATATGGAAGCAGAGTTATAGTCTGAACTTTCAAAAATTGGTTATTTATACAGGAAGATTAGCAGAACCACAGTAAAAATAAAAAAGATAGAGAGCACCCTCTTTAAGACTCCTGATTACATTCAAACTTAATTGGCACAAACACAAGTTGCACTTTTGAGAATGAATAATCTGTTGAGTACAGGTTTATTTGCATCCCTGAATTTCTGGGTGATAAAGCCAGTAAAGAGGTTCAACTGAAAAACTTCCATTTCCTTTCTTACATCAGTGTGTGATTCCTGGGGGATATGATTCGTTTTCTTCTAGTTTATGCTAGGTTGTGAGCTCACTCCCTGTTATAAATGGGTTGTCTGTATAATTGTTACCAATTACATGCAAATTGCTCCTAAATGGCACAGACAGCCCATTTGTGCCAAACTTTGGTTTATACTTTGCTCTCTTTCCAAGACAGTGGAGAGATAAAAAAGCAATTGGATTGATGAGTGGGATGTCAACATTTCTCTCCAGTTTCCATTATGCAGTTAAACATTGCTTCACCATTCTTTGACAAATACTGGAATATTTCCAGAAATCACACTTCATTTTTTCCAAGATGGTGATCAAATACCTCCCCAAATCCAAGTAAGAAGTACCAGCTCATGTTTATCCTCCATGTCAGATCTGCAATTCAGACACTACAAATGGGAACTTGATATGTTTTCCTGCACTATCAGTTGGAATTCAGTTTGCAATGAGACTTGTCAAGTGCCTCCAGCTTCTTTTGTTTCTGGTTCATTATGGATCTCAGAAGCATTTGTTCCAAAAACAGCAACTTGCCCAATGTCAAGTAAATGTTCTGCTGACAAAACTGAACCACATTTCAGCTTCTATTTTTTCAATTTCCATATCATTCATGCTAGAGAAAATATCAGAAAAACAATTGATCATATGAGAAACATATTATTTCTTTTTTTTTTAACTTGGGAGTGGCTTTAGTTTATACCCTTCACAATGGGTAGAAAATTTAAGAAAAAACACTGAAATTCCTGAAAGAACTTTAGCCTCAAAGGCATTTATTTCAATGGAGCCAGAACTTCTGTGTCAGCAAAGTATGACAGAATGTATTTAGCTTCAAGTGTGTACTTAAACAGCATAGACTTCAAGGGAACTTAAATACACGCTTAATTTTGAGCATATGCTTAAGTGTTTTTGGTGAATAGTATTGAACCACAGCATTCACCTCTTTTTTAAAGGAGAGAATGCTTTCCAAAGCAACATTTACTTTTCAGGGCACAGTGTGTGTCTTTTAAATCCTCCTTTGATGTTTCTTGGTCTACTTTGTTTTTAAAAGCTCACCAGAAATCAAAAAGGATTAGTAGGTCATGATCCTCCAAGCTACCTGGTATGGATCAGCCCGGAAAAGGACAGAAATGGAGTTTAGCTAGCAAAGAAAAAATGTTTGCCTGAAGCAGTTTGAAGGAGTTTTTCTGAGACACAAATTAATTAAAACTGCTTTGATATTTTGTCTTCTATTTATAATCATTCTCATTTTAAAGTATACTTTAAATAAAAAAGTAGAAAGCAGAATATAGGATATTAAACATCATAACAACGAAATATGATAATTAATGCGTACTAAATATCTTCAACTATGCCAGTGATATTTCATACAACAAGCAGTTTTTTCCACTTATCCTTAAAAGAAAAACTTTCATGAACCAAAATATACTTACCACATTTTGTTTTTAAAATGGGGACCTGAATTAATATTTTTTAAAAGCTTTGATTGCTAGTATGACATTACAGAGTAGAAGCAGAGGAAGTCTTGAAAGTGATATTAAAAAAAGATCTGGATCCCTATTTCCTCCAGAATTCAGCTCTAAATGTGGTATCTGAGCAAACACAAGCTCTTGACCTCAAATCTATATTCTTCTCTGAGGTTCGTTCACTAGGATAAGGACTGCTGTGTAGCAGTTAAATACAAAACAAACCTGAAATTTCTACCTTCTGAGGTTTGGTTCTGACCAGCCTTTGAAACAAGATTGCTTTCAGTCAATCAGTTATTTCAGCACTTGACATCACCCCTACATAAAACAAGGCAAATGGCCAATTAGCTAACTGGAAGTTTTCCAGTTCAAAATGGTGCCAAAACGAATGAAGATGAAGTGGAGTTGAAAAAAAAAGAGTTTAAATTGGCTGAACAGTCAGCTCTCTATGGGAAGCTGAAAATAGAAATCAGTTCATGGAACTCAGGAGCTTCACTATCTTCTATTTGGGGAAGATCAAACTTCGGCATTTGCAAGTTAAACAGGGATCCCCAAGGCTTCTAGAGTGTACTTTATAAAAAGAGGTTTTATACAGGACCTGTGTATTTTGCAAATAAAACTGCAGCACATTAAATTCTAATCACATTCTATTCACAGTACCTGGAATCAGAGTATAAATTTGCTTCCTACAGATAATTATCTGGACTGGAGTTTAAATCTTATACATATGTCATTACCCCTATGCAAACATGGATAACTTGTGGCTTTTTCTTTTCAGCAACATTCAGCTATTTTGACATTTTAAGTGGTGATGAGGTGGTTTTAAATAAAGACAGCCTGAAGAAAGCAGATTATATGTTAAGCAGTAGTATTTGAACTGAGAAAGAAAAGAATACAGCATTGCAGAATAACATCTTTGCTTGGGAAATAATGTGCAAATTCCAGAAAGAAAAGTAGTTAATCATGCCAGCTTTGTAAATATAATTTCTATAAAAGTCAATGCTGCTTTAAATACATTTATCAGGCCCCTCATACAAAATGTTAAGCTACATCAGAAATGCATGTAAGTATTCTAAATAGGAAAAATTCCCCTGCAGAAAATTTCCCATTATTATAAACTTGTTAGTTATGTTACAGAACAGCACTTTAATCTTCTGTCAAAACATTAGCAGCACAGTCCAAATTAGATATACCAATGTTTACCTACTCAACAGTACTCTCTATTACGACTTTGTAAAAATGTCAAGAACATCACAAAGAAAAGAGAATAAATTTTTGTGAAAAAGCAACCATATTCCTGATATAAAATAAATGTAAAATGGAAAAATACAACTGCAATTTATCAAAATCGCCATTCTCAAAAAAAAAAGCAAAAAAGCAGAATAACTAACTTCAAATATTACTACGAAATTTTTCTTTGCCAAATTATTATAAAGTTTTGGATATCAGGCTATCAGGTGCACCTGCTGACAAGCAAATTAGCTCTGCATTTAAAAGAAGCTGCCTGATGCAAAAGCGAAAATCCTTTTCTTCCAGCGAAAATCAAGTACTGATTTAAAGAAAAGGGGGTTTTCGGATGCCTCATGATGCAGATAGACAGCACTGACAATTATCAAATTCCTCAAATGAGCACATTTCACATAACTTCGTAGTGACCTTGTATGTGTCTAAAACTTAAAAATAAAGTCCAGTTAAAAAGCAGCTTCATGTGTTTTTATGACTTTTATGAACTGTCAAAAGAACAATGTATTCAGAGAGACCATGAACTCATCACAGGTTCTGGCACTCACAGCATCTGGTTGCAAGGGAAAACAACTTCACATTGTTGTTTGTGAAACAGATTCAATTTGACTCCACCAAAGACAAGAAATTGCATGAGTCTCATAATGCTTCAGATCCGTGTTTTAAAAAGCACTGATACTCTACCGTGCAGCCAGACACAATGAACCTACTGGTATCCACCACATCACAGAGACTGACCTTAGCAAGGAGCTGAACTTAGCAACAACCTTTAACTGCAGAGCTGTTACTGAAATGATTAGTTACAACAGCTCTGAGCAGGCAGATCACTTCACCAGTGTGCATCTGTGTAAGATCAGGGCCTGAACACATTTCTCCCCTTCATCTGGCCTCAGCTTCAGGAAAAAACATGTTTCGCTTGTCCCAGCCCACTCCCCATGTCAGTGGACATTAAGCCCATGTCGCCTCACTTTTGGAGAGCATTGCATTTTTTTACTTCATAACTGTTTGCTGAATTGTCTTCCACCAGTTCTCACCCTGGCAAAAACTTTTAAAGTTCATTAACATGGCACAATTCAACTTTATTATACATGAATCATGTGAATCAGTAGTAGTGGGACGTTACTTACAGAAGGCAACCAGATCCAGAGTCCTTACACAGTCCTTCTCTAAATAGATTTGTGTCTATTCCTCCAATCACCAGAGTCCTTGCCTTCCCTGCAGAACACTGTCTATTCCCTCTCTCCATACTGCTTAATCCTCCAGAATCATCTCTGACCTTTCTGCTCTGCCTGGAGGAGCTTGTGCTGTAGCACCATCAACAGCAGTGCTGAATCTTCAGCCACAGCTGCAGCAGCACTTCAAAGGCAGCTACCACAGCCAGGGATTTAGACTGCAGCTGGAATTCCACGGCTCAAGGTGGGGTCCCCATTCGAAGGCTGAGCAAAAAGAGCAAAGCTCATTTGTAAGGATTAAAACGTGGACAGGTAATGGATCTCAATGGGGCAGGAAGGGGAGGGAAAAGCAGAGAGAGTGGAAGTCAGTATACAATACAAAAAGCTGAGGAGGTTAAGAGGGGCAGCAAAAGGAGGGGCTGAGGGCACAGAAGAGAGGAGATTCCTGGTTAGCATAAATAATACGCGTGTATGTTAGGGAGGAAGAATGAGGGCAGTCTGGAAGCATAAACAAAAATATCTTCAGAGGAGGTAGGCCTTTAACATAGTAGTTGGTGAAAAGATCAAGAGGAATAAAATACAAAAGGATGTACAAGTCAAAGATAGGTAGGAAAACAGGCACTGAGAATAAAAAAATTTAATGAGACCAAAACATAAAATCCATCTGTAAAACAGCTTGGACTGGTACACATACAACATCTTTCATATTGCAGGGCACCCAAAATGTAAGAGCAAAAATTTTTTTATTATTCAAGGTAATAATGGACTCTGCATATGAAGTCATAAAAAGGCATTTTCTTTTGAAAAGTAAAATTACGGAAGTTTTCAAAAGAAAAAAAAAGTAAATAATCCAAGAAGTTGCCTATTTATGTTACTTGGGAAGAGGGACCATGAAGATGATACACATGGACTAGAGAAAGAGCACAGCGACCTGTCTGTGCCACTTTGTGTTCAGCTTCTCAGAAGGGGCAGTTCATGTCAATATTTGAACATATGAGCAGAGCTGGGGCCACAAACACACCAAGAAATGTAAGGATTTAAAAAAACTTTCCGCCTCCCTTGGAGTCCATAAACTTGTGAACTGAATAACTACTTAAGAAAAACTCTTCGAAAAGAAGAGTTCTCATCTGGTGGTAGTGAAAGAGAGCTCTCCTTACAGCTGCAGTTAACTATACAGTAAAGCAATGCAGTGGGACACAATGCAGTGGGAAGGAGCAAGAATACAGACTAGAATAAATAATTTACTGCAAATCACACCTATCTTAGTGTAGCATAATTTCTCAATATCTCAGCTTCTTAGAATTTCCCGCATCTGAATGCTAAACAATACACACTAAGTCATATCACAGAGTTATATAATTATGTGTTAAGCTAATAAATAGGATTTTTTGCCATCTGTAATCTTTAACATAGTTAAAATAATTTAGCTATTTTGTTAAACTACTAATTGTTTAGTTGTTCCAACTAATAAGCACTCGCTTGAACAGCTTAATAGTAACATTCACTTGAAGAACCTCATAATTTTCACTTGGGATATACAAGCTTCATTCATAGCCTCATTACTTTTGGAATCTCCAAATGTTTCCTTGTAATTATTAGAAAGTACATTTTAGAGGTTAAATAGGAAAAGATTTCTAGTTTGGGAATTGAGATGGCCTAATTTTTTTTCTTTCCTTAGCTTTCTGTTCTGCCAGCAGAGAACTGTGTGCACTGCTAAAAAAGCAACAGGTGAGAAGTGTGAAGATCACAGAGCACACAGCTTTTTATTTGTTATTTACTCTAAGTTCAAAAGAAAAGAGTACAAGGCCAAAAGTAATTCTGTTAGATATTTAAAGTGACTGATGCTAATTGATCTATCAACAGTTTCTAATGCATGTTGAATATATCACTCATCATTTACAGACCAAACTGTTGACTGAGATTCATCCATATTTATGAAGACATATAAGCCTATCTATTACTGCAAGAAGTAATGCTGATGTGGTAATAAAAATACACAAAAACACTAGCATATTTTAGAGCATCCACGGAGGCAATTTGAGACTTCAGAAAAGTAACTATTTTTATAATAACATCTTTATTTCAAGAATTGTTTCTCACTGGATACAATTTGTACATTTTGTGCTAAGTGTATATATATTAATGGAACACTTTCAAAATTATCCCTAGATAAAATATACATTACGTGTTTAAAATTATTCCAACAACAGCTTTTCCAAGTAACATTTTGCTGAGTGTTAGTTCAAATGACTGGAGAAAAAAAATAATAAAATGCTTTGGCAAAATACCCTTCCACGGTGATGTCTTTAAAAGCATTTTGAATGCAGGGCTTCCTCGTCCATTTTTATTCTGCTATCAGCCAAATAGAGAGGAGGAAACATAAACACAGTTATTCAGTTTCATTTAAATATAATTAAAAGAATATAGACCTTAATTTTTCAAGTGTGTGGTCTCACGTTTGCATTTCAGCCAGTCAAAAAACTGCCTGCTGCTTCTGAATGGACAATGGTGCAACATGTTTCTGAAACCTCTAATTGCATTGTTGTGCTGGTCCCTGCTAAAGCAGAGCTCCTGGTGATCCCAGAGCCTGCATCGAGGCAGGAGGACTGCAAAGATATCAAACCAGAGGAGAACAGCGTGGTCACTGAACCGCACACATTGAGCTTCTGGGAGGATTAATGCTTCTGGTCACAGGCTCCTGACTGTAGTTGACAATATCTGCCTTCACCACCCTCTGTCATGAAAGAAAACACAGTAACAGTCAGAAAATAGAAACTTCATGCTGGCAAAGCATTCAGATTTTTATGAAAGACAAAGGGAAAAATAACAAACAAACCAGTTGGGTTTTTTTCCACTACCTTACAGGAAGCCTTATCAGGTGCTAATTATCATTATAACTCTAGGTTTATTCATGCTAAGCAGAAGCAAGAGCCTTGGTAGGTAATCACAACACTACAAAAGGAATACATTTTTTTTGCTAAAGCAGTGAATACAATTTTACTTCCATGAAAATTGTTCTGTATGAGCAATAAAACAGAATTTATTTCCAAAAGTAGTGCAATTCATTCTTTAATAATAACTGCCTAAACTGTAACTGGAAATTGTACCTAAGTTTGTCTTTTTGTCTTTACTCCAAGCATTTCATCAGAAAATATGGACAGAATTCAAAGGAAATTTTAAATACAGCCATATTTTTAAAAAGCTTCAATACGCATACTGGCTAAAGATTACATCAACATAAAAAGAAGCTCTCCATACTATATTTATTCTGCAATACAGATGTGGTAGTTTGCTTTGGGAATACGTAAGATCTAACAGATATTACGTATTCCCAAAGCATTTGATAAGACTGATGCTCTCTCCCACGTGAGGAGACAGAATTGTACAATTTTGCATCCATTTCCATCTGAGACAGCTATGTTTTGAATGTACAGTACTGAATACAGTAACAATGGAACATTTCAAAGTTTCTACAAACTATCTGATTATCAGCAACACTATGTAATTAATTGTACTTAGAGTTCCAAAATAATATGTTGAGTATTGCAAGTACTTACACATACAAAATATAATCTCTCAAAAGAACTTACTTTAACAGTTGTTACTTCATGTAAAAGCAATGCAGCTTATAAAAAAGGAACAAACCAAGTTTTCCATCAATACCTGAACTACTGCATTGAGCAGACTTTGCTCTGGCAGTTGGAAGTGTGATGTTGGTTATCTTCTTCAGGATATTTCACTAGTTCTGCCCTGACAACATTCTGTTAGCCATGTATCAACATGATGGATAGAGGGCAAGGAGAAGAATGTAAAAAGAAAAGAGAAGGAAAACAATGGAGAGATTAATCAGTTGCTGAAAAGAATGAATGGATAACATAAGATTATGCAGAAGCAAAATGAAAGTGAATTTTCAGGCCTTAGGCAGATATAAGAGCAACATGTCTGGCTGAAAGCAGCACTCTCAGCACCAGGGCTGCTTCTCCAGCTTTTTCCAGGAAATGCCCTTTCAAAGCACCAAAGTGAAAGGCTCATACATGCAATCAGCAAAAGCGTATTAATGTGAGAGAAGGGACAGAATAAAAAGGCAGGGAATTCAGTGGAAGAAAAGTTGACAGTGGCCTATTCCTCAAGTCAAAGATATTTAAGTATTAAATACTACATTTTCAGTTTGCAAGAAGTGCATTAGCTGTACATATGCATCTTTTCCATTATATAACTATCACATTACACCTAAATATATAATCCAAAAGCAGTGACCAAATTAACAACCTCATATCAAAATGCTGTATGTTTTGATTTTTCTTTGCTTCATTTAAAAATAAAAGTTCCCATTTTCCTCCTTAAAGACAAACAAACAAAACTGTTTTCTTATTATTAATACAGGTAATGGATACAGGGTTCTCATTATTAATACAGGGTCAATACAGGGTTCATGCAAAGGGAAGTAAAACTCATGGAACAATTTCAGCAAAGAAGCAGCAGAAGAGATAAGTCTGCTATGAAAGATACCCTAAACCACTCTAATATTTTTCTTAAATATTTCAACTTCCCTACAATATATTTTCAAAGTTAAAATTAATTAATAAATAACTAAATTCTATTGTTTTAAAAGACACAATAGATAAACTGGATTAGAAATGTATAAACAGTATATGTTAAAGATTACCTCTGTAAATAAAACCTGTATGTCAAACAAGCAACAAAAAAATAATTGAATAGGTTGGCAAAGGACCTGGATTTATTAGCTGCTGAAGTACTCTTCTTGAGCTTAATTGATCACATTCATATTATCTTATCTAGTGGACAACACTCATGATTTACTGGACTCCTGGCCTGACCTTATCAAGAGAAAGGTTGCCAAATCCCATGTAGGGCAGTAGCAGGAGTTTTAGCATTAAACAGCGCTATCTGACCTCACGGGACGTAGTTTCTTCATACCTATCTTTTGACTAGAGCTGAGGGAAAAAAAGAAAAAAGAAAAAAAAAGTCCTGCAACCAGTAGGCAATTAATTGTTCCTCAAACATTGGTCTAAATCCCATCCTGTAAACATAGGCAGGTTAGTGACCTATGCTTAGGTACACTGTAGCAAAAAACTGATGATCACAAATTACTTGGATTTTCTAATGGAATTTCATCCAAGTAAGAGTGAAAAAATATCATTCCAACATTTCTTGTATTAACTTCAAGGTAATTAAAAACTTGAGCCTCTTTGCATCAGATGCTACATCAAGCATATCATTGCCATGGTTCAAATCACTGTCAATAATGAGAAATAACCTTTCTTCATCCAGGTGCTCTGTATTCCAGATCTGACTTATCTGCCAAACATTTTATTGTACAAAGCTGGCACACACACACACTGGTCTGCTGAACTGGCATTTAGTTAGAGAGAAAACTACACATCACTTACAAAAATGCTAGCTCTTGCCAATGCCAAGGAACAAAGCTGTACCCCATGCAGTTTTTACACTACGGTTGAAAGTAAAAAATACAGAAAGAAAAACATTTGATTAATAAAGGAGCCATTTCCTCAAATTTCATCAGACCCTTGCAATTTAAAAGGGAGAGTATTTTGAGGACTGAAAATAATTCAGAATCTGCAATTTTCTTATTTTGGAACTGTTCCATTTCAAAAAACATGCTCTACTTTCCAGTCACGCATGAAGAGTAATCTAGTTCTTTGTTTCACCACAGTTTTGTCCAAATAAAGGTTTGATTAACAGTCATCTCAGCATGTTAACAGACAAGGTTTAGTAGCTCTAGCTGAGATAGTTTAAAAACTTACCACCCCCAAATGTCTGTCCTATTCCTCTGCTGGAGATCACTGCTGCCAAAGGAGAGCTGGTGGAATGTAATGTGTTCATCCACTTCAGCACAAAGTCTGGCAGCTTCTCTTTAAAAAAACTTTCAGCAGCAGTTTAAACTAAGCTGCTCAACTTCACCCTGATGTGGCCAAAGCACATGATCACCTTCCATTTTCTGATTCTGATGTGGGAACAATATATTCCAACAAAAGGGCAGTAGCAAATAGCTTGGGCTGCATTCATGTCTTAAACTGCTGCAGCTGTTTTCTGAAACAATGCAGAGTAAATACAATTCAATCTCTAAGGCTTGTTCTTGCAGTTAATTAACAGATGTTGTGCTGCTAAACTGAAGGCTCTCAAGAACCTCACATACTTTTCACAAGAGCTTCTGCAGTTCTGCCGGTCATCAAAGCTCAAAAGTCATGCACGCCACAAATTCATACAAGTTAAAATAATGTATTTGGGATTCCTATTACTTATTTCTATCCACCTATGAGTCACATCTAAGATCTTCCTAGACTGTGACAATCACAACTGACACTAAATAAACACAAGAAATAAGATCTTCAGGCAAAAATCCAGTGCTAGAAGTAATTTTAAAGCATATTCTCAATACTAGACAATAAAAAATACACATATAGCATTTGACTGTTGGCATTTTACACAAATTTAGTATTTAATCTTATATTTTGTTACCGCCTAGATTGAATGAACATATCTGATGTTCTCTGACAATCAGATTCAAGCAAGAACCATCTCAGTTTTCAAAATGAGGAAATCTCACATTACACAAGATAAGGAAAACTGAAATTTATAATCCAGTGTGTAAATAGTGCACATTTGTAAAAACTACAATGGCTTTTACTCCTTACTTAAAGATTAAATCCAAGTCAAGACCTTTATACTTTAGGGATGAGTCACATCTACTATTGCATATATTTATTGGATTCTTTATAGCATTTATCTAGCATCCATCTATCCACTGATCTAATTTTATAGCCCAGTAGCTAGAGTATTCAATGCCTAAAAATCTTAAGGAACACACATCATATAATTGTCCCACTAATTAAGGAAGTCACGTGCTCATTTAAGAGATGGAAGAGGCAAAAACTCCCACCACCACACTGAAGGGACCTGCACTTGTCATACAAGAGTCTACGGTAAAACAGAAACCCAATAATGGCATCATCCTCTATCACTACCTCCTTCCAGCCAAGAGACCAGCTCCACGCTTTTGGGACACAGCATCTACACATCACTTCCATTAGGCTTTTCTACTGCACATGAATTTCTCTCTAGAGAATTTATCTTCCTGAGGATACGAAGGTTCAAGTTTTTGCTCTCCAGATTATGTAGAGACTTTTCCTTTTCTATTCTTATGAAGTGATGGGGGTATTTGGTTCCATCCAACAATGAGCCTTAAGATACAGCTAACGGACATTCCGATATAATTCTCATTGGTTTCTGACTTACACTGGGGAAACTCTTAAAGCCCCTTCAAAATAACACTCTCAAAAGAAGCAAAGGTTTTACTGATAACAAAGAGCTCTTGCTTGTTTGAAGATTGAAATGCTCCATTAACAGAACTTTGCAAATTAAGCATCTCCCACTCTTTAGCTACATGAACAGTGTTGGACCGTGTAGTGACTTCTGCTGTATCTGAAAGGCAACAGTAAAGTTTCTTTTCTGCCCAAATTCATTTACTGGCTTTGTTTCTGCATTTGTTGGTTTTTTGTCAGTAATGGTGGTTTTTCAGAGATATTTTTACCTTTTTTTGATCATTAGAGCCTGGATTCATATCAGCAATAATGCATGCCACAGTATTTAATTTATGCAAATTAAATATTTAGTGGCTATTGCTAATGCAACTTGTGTAGTATCAACTTCATCTGACCCATATATTGTCTATTCCACTGATCTACTCAACAAAATTAAAAGCCAATTACAATACTAAAGTAGAAGGAAGCCTACTTAAATCTGACACCAATTTGATACAGAAAGTTATGTACTTTTGAAATGGGGCTATATGGAGCTTCTTACTTAAAAAACAACCTAAATTCAGACCCTTTCTTGAGAAAGATAGAACTTTCCATATAACCTTATTATCAGGCTTCTTTAAATTTAAGGTATTTGCACACCTTTCTACAATCTTACACCTGAGTTACAGAATACCACTCACAGCACAGAGAGGTCTAGGACTGATATTCCAGTGCTAGCTAAATGACCAAAGAAATACTGAAGAACTCGGTGTGCTCAAATATTTATAGGCAAATAATCACAGAGCTCAAAATAATAGATGGATGGTACCCTGGTAGTAAAAGAACATTTAGAACACATACTTCATATTTCTCTGCCTATAAACTACATCTTTTTAAAACTAATCTATTTGGTAAGTATGCTCTGTAAGTACAGCTTACAGTTTTACTGTTTGCCATACAGTTTTCTAGTTAGCCACTTCAAAACAGATTGCAAACACTGCTGTGGCAAAGCACTTTCAGAAATTACATATTTATTGTATATTTCAAAAAGAAGGAGACCAAGCTGTACATAAGAAATGCTTTGACATTCCTTTTAAATAAGCTTACTGACTTATTTTGTGGTACTTGTTTAACACTGGTATTGAAAAGCAGCGCCAGAATATTACACCACTAGAATAGCAACATTTGGGTTCACTAAATAAATTTACATAATTGTAATCTCAAATGTCATTTACATAGGGTTGCCTTAGTAGTATAACTATCTTTCTTTTCGAAGTTTCTGAAACTGGGTTGTAGAAAAAATTTTCAGTTTAAATCCATGCATATAATATCATTAATATCTTCCATGCTACCTGTAGATGCCTACATATTTATTTTCTAAACTAATCTTAAGCGCTATTTTTAAACAAACATCCTTAGAACTAAAGTTTTTTCTTCATTTTTGAACATGTTTTTTCTTGTTTCAGAGAGTTGATCATGATGGAAAAATAAGGAATTATCATATTTCAAAAAAGCTGTTGTGAAATTGAATAATTATCTTCAGAACAAGAGATGAACACTGATTTAAAGAACAGTTATAAATCCACAAGAAGATTACTTTTAATACTAAATAAAATATTTTAAAAAACCCCATATATTTGTGGAAAATCACCTGTGATTGTTCCAATTCTGCTTTGTTTAATTTGATGCCGAGTATGTCAGCAGCAATTCTCTGAAAACACAGGAAAACCTATGGAAAAAAAAATAAATTGCATTTAAATGATTAAAAACAGACATCCTTGAGGTTCTATCAAATATATCAAACCATTCTTGAACAGTAAACAATGATATACAAAATTATGACCTGTGCAAAACAGATCTGAAAATAACCTCGTCTGGTACTTTCAATTTTGTTTAAAAATTTGAGAAAATAACTCAACAATGGTACAAGGAATGAACAGTATGCTGGATTGTTAAGTAACACTTCTACTCTGCCTCTAGAGACTTAAGTTTAAACAAGCTTTTACACAACCCACCTCTCAAATACTGCTCTCTGTGCTAGAAAATATGAATAAGGGTATTCACTAATGTTTAGCACAAAAATGCATTACCAGTGTATTGTGAAATAAGAGATGTACGTTCTGAAAAGAACGGTGTATCGACATAACCAAAATCTCTACTACATACATCCAAAAAACAGCAGTATGAAAGAGTACTGAAGAATCTTACAAAACATACACTGAATAGAAGTATCTAGGAACAAGCAGGATGTCGTACAGCCTGCAGCAGCAGCCTGGCAAAGTTAGACTTTGGACATGGTTTAACACATAATGCTGGGTGGCAATGCTGTCTTAAGTAATTCCTTTAATTCATCACAAGACAGTCCACCTATCTTACTGTTTAGGCAAAACCACATTTTAAATGTGATTAAAGAATATGACATGTTCAAGAGGAGTAGCTTAAGTATGCACCACTGCTGAAGACTGTATTGCCAAGCTACACATTATATTTTATCCACAGGGCTGTTTGTCTGAGCTCACCATCTAAATTCTAACAAACATTGGTTTGCATCATGCAGCTGCCATCCACAAAAAAAAGATCTCGCTACATGCTCCCAGTCATTTTCAGTGAAAATTAAGAAAAACACTATTTACAGAATCTCTTCTAACACCCAAGATGGAAACCAGAAACAAATTAGTGGCACAATCAATGAAGTGTGGCAGCTTCCAAAACAATTGCCCTTTCTCTCAATTCCTTGGTGTAATACTGATGTGTTCTACCAACGTCTCCACAACAAGAAAGGGCATGCTGAACAGAGGTTCTGAGGCTCAGACACCTAGTTTAACCTACACCAAGCTCCCAGGTGCTCTGAGCTGCATCACCTGTCCTGAGGACGCTGCGCAAAAAACATCAAGCACAAGTGCAATGCTTCAGCTATGTGATTTGATGGACAGTAACAAAGTTAGTTATAATAAATATTCGATGAATTTCTTTTGCCCCTTTGTACACAAAATCATCTTTTGCAAACAAGTCTGTTAGAAAAATCTGATGTAAGCAAAACAAATCATTACTGAGTAAGACTTCTCTAGTCTACATTCACAGTAGCAATGGATATCCTCTTCTGAAATCACTGTCTAGGATACACCGCCCATCTTCTGAATGATCAGTGTGCAGCAACAGTGAAAGGGCTAATTCAAATTTATATTGAAACTGAAACTGAACTATTGAAACTACTTCTTTTGTTAGTAGATATTTAGGCAGGGATTTCCTGACAATGTTTTCTAGGCATGTTCAGATTTACTTTTGTTTTGAAATAGTAACCTAGGAAAAGTACTATCAGTACCTATAGTGGAATGCTGATGGAATTAACGATTTAACTAAAAATCTGCAGTAAAGATTCCATCATAACTGGCAATGATAAATGTATCAATTATAAAACGGCAGTCTCCTTAAGAAAAGAATACATTTTATCAGATGCACATTTCACTAAGTGTAGTATTACGATTTTTTTTTCCTTCTGTTTCTAGCATAAAAAACCTGTATTTTCACACTTTAAACAAAAAAAAGTGCTAAGGATTTAACACAAACTATAAAGAGAATCAGGACTCACTGAATTTGTAACAGCACTATTGCTACATTTTACAGAGAAACTCTTACAAAATCAGGCAGTTCACTGCACGAGATTCATCAAAGACCTTAACAAGTGATTACATTTATGGACAATGCTTCCATATACTTTAACATGGTCTTACTATCCAATAACATAAAAATAAAGTAAACTTTCTTGTCAACACTAATATTAAGGAGACAGATACAAGACTTTATGGCAATGACAAACTCATTAGGCATGAGACAGAAATCAAGCAAAACAATACAAAATTATTTAATTTGACTGATAGTGTCAACTGGAAAAGAACCTTTTCTTTCATACACTTCCAACTAAAACAAATAACCCAGTTAGCTCAGAGTCAAAAGATTGTTCAAAAATGTACTCTGCAAAGCATCTGGTACAAATGCCAGAATGTTCAGATTTCAATGGACCTGCAAAGGGAATGTCTCTCATGGCTCAGGACTCATATTAAAACCTTTTATTGCAACAGGGTCTTGTCACATTATTTACTAATTGTTGGAAATTTATATATTGATGGTTTATAGATGGGACTCCACCTGGAATGAAGAAATATATTTAACTACGGGCTGACAGTAAACAGAGATTTAGCTAGTCTCAGTTCTCACGCTGATGTATAAGCCAGACCATTTCCATTAAAATCTGTACCTCAAACCGAAAATCAGATGAGAAACCACTGTAATTTAATAAGAATAATATGCACTTACACAAAGATCTACTTTTCATGCACCTAAGGAAGACAAAAAAGGGCCTGCAGCACCCTGAGTTCTTAACAGTTTGTTATGTGAAGTATAATAAAACTGCTGCATCTTGAAAAAAAACAACAGACATCTACAAGTTTGGGGTTTTTTTTTACTTACAGAATCTCCTGTCTTGGCTGACACAAAATGGCTACTGAGATTGTTTTCCTGACAAAATCGCTGGTGCTTGTCAGCTTTCACTGTGCGAATATGCTCCAAGTCAACTAAAAATAAGTTAAAGAAATGAAAAATTATCACACTGGAGCCCATTTAGTTACCCACCTTAGAAATTATTCACTGGAAACACATTAGATATAATACCTTCCTTTACAGCTGTATGCAAATGCAAGTTTCTTTCTCTCTATAATCATTTACTAAAATAAAAGCAATGAATTACATCAGACTAATTTTATTTGCAAAACTAAAATGAAGGCACAATTAAAATTTTATGGCCAAATGCAACAAATTCATATCTCAAAGTACACATTTATTTCTGGATACACTCAAATACTCTGTAATAACTCTACTCCTAGGTACATACTAAAACAAGAAAGAACTAATATTCAATATTCTGTTTGCAAGCAAGATCCATATTGAGGATTCCAGTGTAACCTGAAGACTTTTGCAAAATAAATTCACCAAGCACATCTGAATCAACATATTTTTCCAACATAAAAATGTAAATAATTTATATAGAATTTTATTGCAGAACATGGCAAAGCAAAAACATTCACTATAATAAAAAAATTGACTGAGTAAAAGCAGTGATGCTTAGTTACTTACATATAAGGCTTTCAATTCCACAAAGGTGTGGTTCAGAAAATTTTAAAAAGTAAAATGCTCATTTCAAGACACACACATATATTCACTTTTATCACTTTACAACCATCGGAAGCACAGTAAAGCTTTCAAATGGTACTTTATGCTGAAAAGGACTGGTTGCTTCCAAAATCTCACAGAACTCAAGTCTTCTGCAGGTTTTATTGTGTACATTCCAGTTTCCCCAATCTGATCCTAAGATAATTGGAAACTATATTGAACAATTTCTCTTTTTTTTGTTGCGCTACGGTTCCTATAAGGGTGTTGACTCAATGTAGTCAAATTATAAGGCAAATATATTCAGAAGGATTTAAGGACAAGCAGGCTCTTTGAGTTAATACAGGAAAAAAAAACTTCAACTGATTTCCTGAGGAAGGGACCCAACTGACTTGTAAAAACTTGTAAATTTGCAAATCTAGTAAGCCTGTATAATAGTGTTATTTGATTATCAGCTGAAAAAATGGCCTCCTACTACATAAAAGGCTTTATTTTTAAATTATATTGGAGGTCTTTAATTTGTAGGCTCTGGAGATTTTCTCTTGGAGATTTTTAGCCTAACAGGGGATTCCTACACCCCATTTATACTGCTTACCTTGGTTAATGCGGAGTTTTTGACACATATTACTGTTCCTTGCACATCAGTAAGGCCTTGTTTGTAAGAACAGGCCTAAAATCATCCAGTTACCACAGACATTAATTTGTGAAGGACTAAAATACTAAGCTATTAACATTAATGTTTCTAGTATAGTTTTTCCATAATACTAAACATCCACTATATAATAAAATTTCATTAAAAAGGGAAGAACAAATACATTTACAAAAATAAAGCCCAATAACAATTTTGCTTAAAACTCAGGTAATTTTTTTCTCTGAAAAATAACTACCAAGATAAAAGACTCTTTTGAAATGCCTTTAAGAATAAAATACAGCATATTGCCTAAAACATTTCATTATTAACTATTATTTTTATGCTTCACATATTAGTTTTAAGTGCAGTTTGGAAAAAACAACCTTGAGATTACTCTTTTGGGAAAAATAAAAACATATTTTCTTTTTTTTCATTTCATGAACTTTTAAAGGAACTTCAACCCCACCTCCAAATTTCACTCATTGTATTTCTCTGATTATACCTGAACTCCAAATACCTACACAAAACTACAATACAACAAATAGATAGGTAGACAGCATTTACACTGTATTCCTTGAAAATACCACAACATGCTTACATAAATACACAAAAATAAGTTCACTAGTTACAATCTCTCAAACTTTTTTTCCCAGGAAGGAAAGAATAGTGTACAAAGAAAGTAACAGGCTAAAAGGCTGATGAATTTCCAGGAAGAAAATGCCACAGGCATATTGGAAATCATATCCTCAAATGCCTCTTATTTTCTATGAAGAAACATCAATAATAATATATGGTCAGTGGAGTGCGTACTTTGCTACAGAAGAGAAATTAAAGCACGTGAGATCATAGAAACAGACTGAAAGTGAAAAATCAAGGTGTAATTACATTTTCATACTTTGAGTACTTCTCAGTCCTTCTCCCCAGTCACAAGTATTTCACTTTCTGCCTCCTGAATTTCAGGCTGTCTACTCTGAGCTGTACAGGCACTGTCATGCCAGAGAACTGCCAGGTGACAGTCCATGTGTGCATTCAGAGCCCACAAAAAATGCCAGGTGATTCATGTTACATTAGCTCTTGGTGAAAAAGGCACATTTTTAGTACAAGAAGAGTTTCAAGTGTTCATAAATATTTAACTACCCAAAACTGCAGTTTGAAGTCGGTGAAGGGCAATGATCCTAAGTCCAACACCTTTGCACTGCCCACAGGCCAAGGGCATAACCACAGAGTTACTGAAGATCAGCTAAAGTCAGTGAACAGTTACCCTCCAGGCCTTTTTCTTTCACATCTGACATTGGTCAGCTCAACAGGCAGAATTCTTAGCACACTGGGAGATAAGTCTTGTCCAGCTTTTATTTAGACAGCACAGCAAAAAGACTTTAAGGAGAGCTTTGGAGGAGAAAAATGATTTTCTAAAAAAGATGTTTATAAGGAATGCAAGGACTTTCTAGAAAGAAAACTAACAGCTGGCCAATGTGGGCTCATATGATGAGCCAATTAACAGCAGGAATAGGTATCTTGGGATGAAGAATGATACGAGAATGCACTTAAGCCATGAAAAGTTTAACAGCAAAGACAAGTAAGTTTTGGATAGAAAGAAAGTGAGTAAGATACATAAATACAGTTTGATTTTATAAACCAGGAAAATGATCTTGCAGAATATTCTAAATGACTAGATAACATAGCAATGGCCAAGAAAAAGGAATTATTGAAATTTAGATACAAAATGAGAACATTTTAACTCTGGTAATGGCTATGCTAGGCCATATCTAACAAAGGTCTCAAAGAAGGAATCTACAAGATTTGGCCACACATCAAACACAAACATTTAGAGAAAGGCTCAAAGTGAAGTTTACGTGCCAGATGGTACAGTCATCCTCCTCATCTTTAGTGAATGAAAAAGAGGGTAACAGCAGGGCAAAATTAATAGCTTCATTTTTACCAAGTAGAATATAAACTGATGGCTAGAGATTCACAATGGGATGTATAAAGGAGACAAAGGAACACAAGACACAAGTCTGAATAGTAAAAAGAGATTTACCTATTTGCAAACAGTGACTCCCTACAGCCTCCAAAGTATATTCAAAGTCGCTTCCAAAGAAAAGGCATCCACAATATCGGGTGTTGCAGTTTTGGTAATTTTTATGCCTGAAATACACACTAAAAGCCTCAAGTGACAACTACAAAAAATACATGGCTGCCAGATATTCTTCAAAATTTATCTCCTTTGCCTTGCTTATCCTATGAAGAAGCCATCTTGATTCTCTAACTAAGACTAAACATTCATATTTAAGCTTTTCTATTATGAAAAGTCATTTCACTTACAAGATAAACTGCTGCTCCATGACAGGTACCCCATAAAGATACCAGAACAACTAAAACAGATTAGAAACTTTGGGAATTCAGACACAGCTCTCAGCATGGCAAACAGATCCAAGTGAAAATCTCCCTTTAAAGACTGAGCAAGCATAGATCAACATCTGCTGTAGCAAAAGTAGGTAAGACTTACTAAAATGCTTGCTTCTAATGAATTCCAGGGAGTTCCATTTTGATTTATAGGTGAGATTAAACAGAGATCTAGTGAGGTGAAAAGAGAAGACAGAATCTAGATGAGAAGTATTGAACTCCCACAGAAATCCCAAGCATACTCCCTCTAAGGCATTCCTGAAGATTTCTTGGAAGAAAACCNACAAAAGAACAACATTGCAGAATTTAGGTAAGGGAAAAGATATAAACACTACCATGGCCATTTTTGTGGAGAGCAAGTGACATTTCATAGAAGATAAGGACAAAATAGTAATTTTAAGTTATAACCAGAGAGATTTGTTTAGGTTACATGTTCAGGTGATCTATAAAAGAATTTTCAATAATTATCCTTCAGATTGCTACTATACATCAATTATTTGTAGTGAACATCTCATGGACAATGCTAAATCAAAATGGGAAAGGAAACCATACTTTAAAATAACTGCAAGGCAAGATATCTATCCTATGATTTAAAAATTCTGAGGAAACACTCAAGACAGTATAAGTTGTTCTTCAAAGTCAAAAGTCTATATGAATTTACTTGAGAAATTAAGAGTAAGTCACTGAAATGTTAGTTTATTGGGCTGTGGCAAGGGAATGGAAAAATCTTAAAAAGTACTAGATAAAACACAAATTAGTGCTTTAAAATCTACCCACACCCAGCCATTCAACAGCAATTCCGTCTTGATTGAATCGCTCTGCTGCTTTTGACTCTGAAACCACTAATGGTAAATAAATTAATGTCAAAATTGTTTCTTTCCACTATTTAGATGTTTGCGTCATTCCATAAGTTAAAAAATGGCCTGCAGTGAGCCACACAGCACCACCATACACAGACTATCATTTCCATTCCACTACACTCCAGATAGGGTGCAGCAGCTTAAACGCTACTTTAACTCAACTGCTTCTCTAAAATCCAGGAGCTAGGACCAATATAATTAGTTCAGCAGAGTCTGCTGCAAGGAATGAAGTGTGGTATCAGATCCCAGAACTGTGTTGTCTTAAAATTAAGGCATGTAATAATTTACCCAACAAAACTGGTACAGAGACAAAGCCAGGAAGTACTTTAAAATATGTATCATCAGTCAGAAGAACGATAAAAGTTCTGGTTTTATAATCTTTCAAAACCATATAAGCAAATAGCTGCACGTACTCTAAAAAGGCAACAGAGTATCATTTGTGCAGAATGTAAAGGCTGCTACTCATTTTATCTCTCTTTCCCCCAGGACTGCCAATCTCTTCTTTCATAGTATCACTGGAGAAGAGCTCCAAGTAAAATTACAGGGTTTTTTTTAAGTAGGAAAACATCCATTTTGCATGAATCTTCCTTTCAGGTAATTCTGGAAGAAACACAAAAAGGTAACTTGTACAGGTCCTTCCAAGCAGCTGAGAAACTAGTGACTAGTGACAATCCTGGCTGCTGAGGATAGTACAGACTACTGAGCAGAATGCATGTGAAGCAAGTCTGAGTGTTTAATAAATAGTTTGTTGGCATTTCCCTTGGATTGTGAGATTACACTTGCAAACTGTAAGCTGTTTTCAATGATTATACTGGTGATAACTAACCTACCCACTTTCTAAACCATATATATGGAAAGAAACATTAGAGACAATTTAGAGTTTCAGTAAAGGGATGCCTCTCCACCCAAATCTGACAATCTTTCGCTTTCAGACCTTGAACTGTAAAAACTGCAAAGGATTCAATTGCATTTTTCTTTAAGATGAACTTTTTAAAAATTGATAACAGTATTTTCCATTAAAACTGGCAATAACACACAAATGAAGTTACAACTCTCTGTTTTTTTAGTTGTCTTACATATTATAGCTATTTCATATTTCAATATAACTAAGAGCAGTTTTAAAGTTATGAGTAAACATCTTTATTAATCCATGGTACCACACAAAAATATATTCTTTTATAGTATGCTGTGAAAAATGAAATATAAATCTTTCTGCAAAGTATTTGCAGCTGTGCACACAAGGTATACAATTACATAATGTTTAAATAATGAGCTATCACGATTAGCCCACACAGACATGACAAGTAAAATGCTTTAATAATTTATTAATTTGATTTACATGTGCTTAAAATTATGTACACATTTTCTCTTCTGAAAATACTCCAGGGTCATAAAAAAGGGGCCTGTATACGACAATGTCTTTTTCATCCTATTTTTTGGTATAATTTCTGACTGATTTCTTAAGAACAAAGCTAGCTTGGGCACCTGAAAACCTAGCAGACTGAGGACAGCAATACTATTATACAGCACTGTCCTCATGTAGTGCATGCTGCTCAACAAGTACAGTCAGTTTGATTCCAGAATGTGATGCTTCTGCTTCCTCCGTAAGTATGCAAACGTGTATGAAAAAGGGAACTAAAAGAGGGATTTCTCCAAGAGGTGCCAAATATGCACTATACTAAAAAAGAAACCAGAAATCAAGCTAAACACTGACAACAACATTCTAGACAACATGATTTAATTTCCAGTTTATCAGACCTCTGTATCTTAGCATGCCAACAGAGAATAGGTTAGCATGGCCCATTGCTCTGGCCAGAAGGAACCCCCTTTCAAGCCTCTTCTGCCATAAGCAGCACTACCTGTATTTAATCCTAATTCTACCATCAATCCAAAGAAAGAAGTGAAATTTTTAAAAAGGGCAACAAAAAAAACCCCCTCCCTAGTTATTTATTGCACAGTTTACCAGCAACCTACTGCTTTCCCAGTAAAATATTGATCTATTTTATTATGTCTTAGATTTTAAAGAGTACTTCAATAAGTTACTTAGAACTTCAGGCAACTGCACTTTCATTTTCTATTTAGACACAACGGTTCTTTCTGTGTAAATTAAAAAAATAATAATTTAATATCTAATTATTATTATGCAATATAACCAGATTTATACAGAAACAATAACTTAATTTGCCAATGAACTGTACCAGGTCTGCAACACTACCAGACTTTGTGTATCAGATAGCTTTTTGAAAATCTATTTTGATTTGGTACTTCTAAATTACTACCGCACACATTCTCAAATATTCAATCCCAAATGTCAGAGTGCAAACTACAGCTTTTCATAGTTAATTTTCTGTTAATACTTTCAATCTTTTTCTCACACTAAAATTGTATAACTGCCAAGAAAAGAAAACTCTTTCATGGAAGTCCTGAAAACTATGCCCCTACTCTGATTTAAGGAAGCTCAAAATGAAATATGAATACAGTTCCAGTACAGATTTTCTCAGTAATTTTTTTAGGTTATCAAGAAAACATCTAGAGTGTTGATCTGGTTATACTCATGTCAGACAAACTACATGTCACATTAACTACCTCCAGGAAGTTATTCCAAACACAAAATAAACTGTTTATGCCACTTCTCAGATAGATAGCATGACAGATTGTTATTAATTGAAGACAGATGAAATACATTAATTTGATTGCAAGCATGTGTTTACTTTCTCACTGTCATGTACACTCTACTGCTGATGCTTTCCTATGAGGATATAGTAACAAATCAAATGTATTAGAAAACTTGCTAAGGCAGAATAATAGCTGGTGCTGCACTTTAATACTTAAAAAACTACACTTAACATTTCCAGTTACAACAGGAAGTCACTGGTTTCAGAAAGTAAAAAAAAAATGTTAGCTTAAAAACTCTTGTGCAAAACACTAACACTTCCTCCTCTAAAAAAATTAAAACTATCAGTGAATATGCTTCTCAATTACAATAAAGAAAAATACAGCTTTCTAAACGACAAATCTATGATCTGAGTGCCTTCCAAGAGACAAATTCCTACAGATACAAGACATGAAAATGTATGCCTAATATGGGAAAGGAAAGGTCAACAATTCCTTAGTCTCTGGTTAAAAACAGAAAGACATTATGCCTGTGAATGAGGTTTGCCTGGTTTTATGCACACCTCTCATACAGGCCTCCACTTATTTGTACAAAAGCTTATGTGGAATTATCTTTCCTGTCTAAAAAATGTCATACAAAGACACAAAATCTGAGCTTCTTGGAATAAGAATATTTCACACATTAAAATCAAATTGATGAGGCTGACAGTTTGTTCTAATATAGGAAATAATAAAAAAGAATGTGTTCACCACAACAAGTTTTCTGATTGGCATTTATGAAAGTAGCTCCAGTTATTACATTAACTTCTTTTTACCAAAAATATCCCATATTAAATGAAACTTTCAAATACTGTTTAACAATAAACAATTACAGCACTTCTACTAAAGCTCTAAAACACAGTGGTTCTTCAGCATCTTAGGTTAATGAGGCTTACACTTGCAAGATTGAAAATAAGTTTCAAGAAAAAACAAGAAGAGCAGCCAGAAGTAAATGCCTCCATCTCAGCACACCAAGCACAGCTAACTAAAGAGGACACAGTGTGACAGGATTCTTGCCTAATAACAAGCATGTTTAATGTCTGGTAGATGGCAGGTCATTTTTAAGATGATGTTAACCTTTGCAAATGCAAACAGCAGGCATCTTTTCATACAAAAGTAAAATTTCTTATGAAGGAAAAAAAACAATACACCAAAGTTTCTTTTCAAAACTAGGATGACAGATGACTGGCTTACACAGCTTGTAGAGACAGTTAAAGAGAAAATAAGAATAACTTTTTTTTCCCAGCTAGACATTTCCCTTTTTCATTTTTAATAAATTCTTGGCAGAAATTCTTGCAACCATTTCTCATTTGACTGAACAGACTAAGACTACACTGACAGCCAGAATCTGATCCCTTCTGTTAGGTACCTGTACCACTTATCCCTACCCCTAATGCTGACATTTTTAGAAACAAGTATTCAGAAAAGATTATATTATGAAACTAATATAAATTTGAGTCACCTTGAATATTATTTTAGGATCAAAACATAACTGGAACTACTCTACTTCTGGGGTTTTTTTGAAAGGGTATCATAAGGCCATAGAAAGCAAGAGAGGTGGATGAAAGGCATTGTTGACTGTCTTCTCCCCACCCTGCAACTCAAGTGGCTAAGTACACTGACGATCTGTCGAGGCAGCAGACAGTGAACTCAGAACTCATTAATTGAGGCACAAGGAGTTTAGATGTGGTGCACACACCTCTGTGCAGATGATTTTATGGTATATTTCTGTTTATTAGTGTATAGACCTAAACAGACACATCCTTAGGGTAAGCTTAATGAATCAAGTGAGGCTGTGACTAAAAGAACATGAAACATTTGTGTGCATTCTGGTATGGAGAATAAACAGCCTGGCTTTAGAAAACTAATGCTGCTCTCTCAAAAGTATCATCTCACAAGACTTTAATGTTCTCCCATTTTACACCTTTGGTTAATTAATTTTTACTTTCCATACAGAAACATATCCTAATAATACGAGCTCCTCCTGGAGAGAAGACAATTTGTTCACTGTTGCTTTTTATCCAATCTGTCAGATTCTTATATGTACCAATTTACAAACCTTTTACAACCAGTAACAGAGCATTTGCTGACTCATTTGCTTCCCAGTAAATTAGGCAAATACCATTCTTGTTTTCACAAAGGGAAAATGAAACACATATGAAAAGATAAATTTAATGCCTCTCTAAGATTACAGAAAATTTCACTGAACCATCAATTTACTACTTTGTGCACTAAATCATCTTTCATCTTCTTTTACACTTGTGTTCAGGTTTCCTAATCTTTGTGCCAATGAGAAATTTAAGTTATTAAGTAAAGTTAAAGGTGTTACTCTAGACTCAAATATCTTTATGAGTAGCTATCTCCTAGAGATAAGGGCAAGTGAGAAAAAGCCTAGGATGGAAGAACACACCCTAGCTGAATTTTTCTTGCTATATTAGTTCAATTATAAAAATCACAGGGCAGGCACAGTGACCAGCACAGGACAGGAACACATTTGAAAATGTTTATTGAATGATGCTGAGAAAGCAAAGCAAAGAGAAATAAGCTGTGTTCACACACACCACAATCCCCAATGCCCAATACCATGTAGATTAATTCCAGTCCCCACAGGCACGCTAAAACACCGGCATTAGACAAGGATATGTTTAATGAAATTATAAATTATACAACAAAAGCATTAGTGTGATCATCTCTGAGAAACAGAAATTCTGCCAATGAAGAACCATAACTCAAATAGTAGAGCATGAAAATATGTGATAATTCTTTTGTATCTCTGAAACCCTAGTTGCAGCATTTCTTATCACATTCTTAAAATTTTCTGTAAGTAATACATACGGTATTTCACTTTTTGGATCCAGCATCCTTTATAAGCACAGTAATTAAGCATACACATAGAAAAAAATCAAGTTTCAAGTGAGACATCATTTTTAATTGCTAACATTTTAGCAATACCAACAACAAAAAAAGTTATACCATTTAGAATGAAGATTTTCACTCACCAGTGTAAGACTACCCTTTATAGAGCAGCATATAAGAAACACAGAAATATTTGATTCATAATCTTTTCAGAGTATTTTTAACACTGCAATGGCTGCAATATATCTTTTTAATGTTCACATGCACTTCTATGGACAAATTCATTTCTACGTGCCTAACTTCAAAAACCAGTTTTCTTCAGATTAGACATTACAGGGTTTGATAATAGTTTCCAAAGTTCCCTGTAATGAACTTCAATGACTGCCCCAGGACTTTAAAAGAAGACTTGCTGACAGAAAGAAAAAGAAACTCTTCTCAGATTCTACATGAAACTATTTTTTATCAGAATTAATGAAAGTTTAAAAAATGCTTAGATTGATTTAGCTGAGCTACTAGTGAAAAACTGCTGGGTTCAATAGCTTTTTTCCAAAATAAATTTCCTATATTTTTAAAGGTATGTTTTAGGACAGAGGCTAAAAAAGGGTAAAAAACAAAAAGCCTATTTTCCTACTAACCCAAATAGAGCTATCCATTGTTTTGGTTGAATTTAACAATTCCATAACGTCATCAGAATGTGAAAAATGATATTATAGTAATGCAATTTCTGAAATTCCAAGTTGAATATTATTTTAAGTGTTCTTTAGTGCATTACTGAAGACATGAAGTTGCAATGTACTAAACATTCAGAAGATGGTGCTAGTCCAATATATCCACAAGCAATGGGAGGATCAGCTTTTCTTCATCTCTTTCAAATATCTTCTCTAATTTTCATGTATCTACTACATCATTACTGAATTTGTCAATAGCAGGACAAGGTATAGTCATCATCAGTTAAGTACTCAGAGTACTACTAAATTATATCATTCTCAAATTCACAAAGATTTACAGGATTGATAGACATAAAAGTCTATCATAAAGTTCACTATATTATTTCATAAACTCAGGGTCTTGAGATATTTATGAAAACGTATACAATATTTCTTACATCCCTCCTTGAGTCACTCACGTGTCTCCTGTAGTCACAGTTGCAAGATGTACTGACGCCAGCACCAAAGTTTGCAAAGTCTCACCTGTCCCATTCCTGGCTCTTCATCCCCACCTTCACACCATGGTGTAATTATTCTCTCCTCACCTACTTAGGAGGCCATGCCACTTCTGTGAGCTTAGGAAGCTCCATGAGCTGATCCATGTTAAAAATAGCCATTCATTCTTCACTGCTCTGTTTAACCCAGACCAAGTCTCAGATCCAATTTCCTGTGGAGCACCGGTGGTAACTTCAAGCTGCAAGCGGGCTTCACCACAAGGCCAACCAATTGTGGAACTGCAGCCTCCTTGGGCTTGCAAGGGCTGAATTCCTTCTCAGCATTGAAAAGGGCTGGCAAGTTAACAAAGTCAGTCTCAGTACTGCATATGAAAAACTAATTTTTTCATATTATTAAAGGCAGATATCTATTTATTAAGACATGAGATGCAGTCCGTAGCTGTAGACAGAAATCAAAAGTAATTCCATCTGCCCTTCCCCCACCAAAGCCCTACAAAATCTTGGAACCCATTTCCAGTTCTGCCTATAATTCAAACATTATACAGCCCCTTCCAGACTAAGTACAGTTGGACAAGTACTTTCTTCCAAAAAATAGTAAATCTGGACATATTCAAACATCAAGGTCATATTCTTACCTAGCAGTTCCTAAAACAGTGTTTTCCAAATAATGCATAGGAACATATCTCAGAGTAATATATTTCATGAAGCCATGGAAGTGAACTATTAATACCAAACTTACTTCTATAAAAAGCATTTACCTAAAAAATAACAATTCCTCAGAGGACCCACGCCAGCATTCTTGATGGCCACTGCTGCATCCATCTAACACAGACTGTTTCCACAGGTATGCTTCTGTTGACTTCAGGCCAACAGCTATGTTTGGCTGTCCTCTCCAGTGTGATGCTTTTATCCAATACTCTGAATTACTTGCTCCTACCAGAGCCAACCCAGGTCAACTCCAGGGCCCTTCCATGCCTGATTCCTTTGTGGTTCCAGCAGATGTAATGAGGAGTTGGAGACACTTAGTGCTTCTCCTACATATCCCTCTGGGAACTCTCCCACAACAAAAATTATAAATGAACGTGAAATCATTCACTGGGATATAAAAGCAAGCTTTAAATGTTCAAAGATCAGGCCAAGTCAGTATTACTGTTATTACAATAAACCTCCAGCATTAAGCAATTTCAAACATCAGTTCTTCTTCCAAAATTTTTCAATGTAGAGACAAGATTGGCACATATCTGAGAGAAATTACTCAGTTACTAGGCAATTTATTACTGCTTAACTGTTCCATGTGTATCAAATCCTGTTTAACAGCAGCCCAGTTTTTCTTCCATTTGGAAGCTTTTGTAACTAATTATTACTAAGCCAAACTGATTTCAACTGGCAGTTAAAAAATCAATAATGCAACTAAACTTTTTATTAAATAACTTTTTGTAAGAAAAAAAGTGAGGCTGCTTAGTAAATAAATATAACATACTTTAATTAACTACAAAAGGAGAAATTAAACCTAACCACATTCAGATCAATGACAGTAAATTTATCTGCTAATTCTTAAACTGAGCCACAGCATTTCAAAGACTACAAAGAACTGAATTCAAACTACTTATACTTAACAATATGATGATTTCAGAGCAGACAGTAGAAACGGAACAGCACAAATCTCAGCATTTGCCAACTCACATATTTAATTATCACAATCTAGTCACCTAGGCAAAAAAACCCACCTGAATTTTAATCAATACATCAATTCGTTCATCACTGTCTTGAAGAACTGTTCTTGCCTCCAAGCAGAGTGAGCATATAGCTCATTTCTCCCTGACATAAATTTCTATTATGATGTGAACATGTGGTCCAGAACTTCATTAGCTTAACAGAAAGCTATAATTGACTCAGATATTGAGGAAAAGCTACAAAAGCCTTTTCCCAAACAAATTTAAAACATCAAATAGTGGACACACTAAGACGGATTATATTAATATTGCAACTTTACTGTATTAACCAGTCTCAGATGAGCAGAAGGAACCAAGTCATCAGGCTAGCTATAAGGGACTGAACAAAAATCATTAACAACCTTGTCCAAGACTTTCAAAGCTATATAATGCATAAAGGAACCAAGGGAATAAGAAAAGTACTTTATACACAATTTGTTACAAATGAGGGCCCATACTCTTCTCAGAGCTAACCCAGCCACCTGCCTAGGCAAAGCAATCCAATTCTCTCTTTCTGTTTCTCTCACACACAAACAGGAAAAAAAAATTAACCAAACTAACCTCACACCAAAAAGACTTTCATCAAGAAAGTAGATGGTTCAGCAGAAGAGGCAGGCCTGAAATCAGAAAAATGACCATTTCTTTAGCAGTTTAAGCTACCATAATTACAAATCAAAGAGATGGTACTGGCTTTTCCTAGGCTACTGGCTGAGCACTTCCAAAGCTTCTCATGTGATAGCACCACTGCAGAAGAAAAGGAATCCACATGTTCATTCAAAGAAGAACTCTTCTTTATTCTGTTCATTTGAGGTTGGATTAGTGAACAGAATTCACTCTGTGCAGTGCTACCATGACCGCAGATGACAAAAGCCAAAGTGGGTGAAGTCAGTCATGAAACCACCCCAAACCAGGCTGTGTTGTGGTAAATACATCACTGACAACAGCTAAATTTGAACACATGTATGCACTTCATAACTTTTTGTCAGGATTCATCTTGATTTGAAAATATTAAGCAAGAAATTTAGGGCTCAGCTGGAGCTTCTTTTTGTGAACTTTTTAACATTTCTTTTCTAAAACTTCCTAAAACCAAAGGTGATTTTAAGAGTTTCTGCTTCATTCCATTTTTGTTTAACTTACAGAAATCAGCCACATCTGACTTAAAGCAGAACTTAGTTGCTGAAAGTGTACTTTCCCAGACTATTTGGTCAGTCATGAGCTCAAACAGTGAAAAAAAATCCAATCTACTTTTTATAGTTTGGAGTCATCAAGGATCAACAGCACTTCCTTTGCTAGGTTTGAAAAAGAAAAGAAGAATTTGTGTCAAGAAGTTAACAAGTCCCTTGTAAATAACCCCAAGATACTATCTGCTAAAATTATCTGCTAAAAACAGCCCTGCTGATGACCTAATTTCTTTGTGATTTAGAATACTCTTCCTCTTCCAATATACATTAAGAGTTTCCACAGGCACAATCTCCATGGGTGATGTGTTTTAAATCAGGATAGTAAAGAAACTCTTTTTACTATTAAAAAATAGTAAATTGTTAATGGTTTAATGTTTAATTGTTAAAAATTTGTTTAGGTCATCACTGACCACTCTTTGACAAATTCATGTCAACATCAAAATTCAATTTAAAACATATTAATAAAAATATATTAAACAACACATTCGATTCTTAGAACTTTTCAGCATCACAATTTTTTAACGTAGTCTAGGCAAAAAACAGGTTTTTCAGAAGAGTCTGTGAGATTCACACAGTTGAACTGGTTAAGAGAAGATACTTTAAAGAAAGACCTTGAAGGCCTAAAATTAATTACCACAGACTACTGAGTACTCAGTACTTCTTTTTGTCCCCCAGACTTCTTAATTACTTTATCCAAAGACAATTGAATTGAAAAATAAATAAGACTGTGGAGCAACCACCAGAATCCAGATCACAATCTCTCACCTGCACTGTCCCAACCAACCAGCTACAAAGTAATACACATAAATATAGCTACACAACCTAAGGCACAGAGGTCAAAATTGCAAGGATGTGTGGAGGGTGTTTTGTTCACTGTCCTAGAGGGTTTTTTGGAGCTTGGAGTTGGGGAGAAGGAGCTGTAACAACTTGAGAGAGTGAATTTGTTTTTTTTTAAATCTGGTAGTTGAAGGTCTGGCATAGCCCATACCAACATTTCCCTTAAAGACCATTCAGCAGCAGATACTGAGGCAGGAAAATAAGAAACAGTACAACTACAGTGATCACTCCTTGACACACATCCCACCTTGAGGCAGCCCAAGTTCCTCAGCCTGACACGCCATCTCCAGGTTGCCAGGAATACAGCTGAAATGTTTTATAGCCACTAGTGGGTCAGCCCTCCACAAGTCTCTGTGGTTCCTTTCTGAAGCCATGTGCACTTCTGGCTTCTGCAATGAATAGGACTTCCATAATTTAGTTGTTCACAATGTGGAAAAGTAATTTAATCCGTTTATTTTAAGCTTGCTGTTTAATAAAAAGGCAGGAGATTTCCATGGGTTTGTATTGAAAAGATGCCATGTAATTGTTCTCTACCCTCTTTTCACGGTTTTATACACCCATTTGTCTTTTTCTGACTTTTCGGAAATTCAATCTATTTTGTCCCTCCTCATATAAAAGCTTTTTTATTACTCTGGTCATCATTGTTCTCCTGTGTAAAATGGTATCACCTAAATTTTCCTCAGTTCTCGAGGATAATTCTGAGATGCATACCCAAAATTCTAAACCCAGTCTTAGAGCTTTGCAGTTTGGCACCAGAGATACACATTGCATTAGAAGGAAATTATTCATCTGGCATTTTGCTTGTCCTACTTGTTTCTTCTTTTCAGGAATGACAATAGGAAATTTGTAGGGAATTCAAACTAAACATAAAAATGAGACATCCAACAAACTGGAAGTGATAAACAAGCTTTTTGGGTTCTGGCTTTCTAATAATATGAAGTCACAACAGGTATATAAGGAGAAAACAATGATCGCGTAACTTTAAAAGAATTTACATTGCAACCCAACTCATCTTCACCAGCTGCCCACGCAAAGCAAACAAGGGCATATTGCAAAGACAGATGTGTTAAATGAATGCCACACCAATCTTCTGATCACAAGATATTTGGCTGCACACCACAAGCCACATTATTGGAGCGAAAGTGATGCTGAAGTTATTTCCACAAGTGTGGAAACCCCAACACAGCAAAGTAACAAGTACCAAGACCAGTGACAGTACCAGTTATGACAGGCTGTAATATGCAATGATTAAAAGCCAACAGACACTCCAACAACCACAATTAAAAAAAAAAAAAGAAAATTGCAGCTTTGAAGAAACTTCAGTAGCACCTCTGCTTCCACACAAAATATTCAATGACTACAGCCATCTACCAGACACACTCCCCAACTGTTTGAAGACAATTCCACATCTAGATGCATGCTCTGAACAAGCACAGACACAGTAAGCTAGAGCTAAGTGAACTCAGTACAGCCCTAACACAGGGTAACCCAGTGGGGCATGTCACACCTGCTCCAAGTGCCACCAGACATCTGGAAAGGCCTTGCAGTGACCATGTATCGCTTATGGAATAGACGAGGCAGGACAGGATCAAAAAGAATTGCTCAAACAAATTCCAGAGATATGTACACATCGATATTAGGTCACATAGCATTTTACACTCTAGACCCACGACCCCCCAGTAAAGGCAAAATGTTATTGAAGGAACTCCTTTTCATTTTTTCTCTTTCAGAAGGTGGACTGAACAAGGAATAATCTAAATCTTGACTCTTTCTTTTAAATATTCAACACCTGATAAACGCTATGCCTGTTTCTGTCCAACTGATTTTAATCAGATTTAGTAACCTGGACTAAAAAAGAGAAATCCCATGATTACCTCAAAATACTTAAATCATGAGCAGGACTATAATGCCCGCAAAATATGGCACAAGGGAAATATTATGTTTAGTCTTGGAACTTGGGAATTTCAATGAACAAGATCCCTCATTAGAATCAAATGGGGACAGATGTACTTACAGATGTGGGTGGGCATGGTGGACATCAGCCACTCCAACCTCTCTAATAAGCAATTTCCTCAGATTCAAAGAAAAATTTCATAAAAAGTTAAAGAGAAATGGCAACTTGCCTCCTATTACCACTGGCCTAACTGCTTGGGCTGTTGGTTCTATAAAAAAAGGTTTTTTTCAAAGAAAATTATCGTTAAAACCATTTGGCTGAAAGTGAAGAGCTATTGAAAAGTCCAGTCAAACTGGCAGCTTGCTCTTAAAATTCCCCCCACCACTTTTATAAGTATCGTTTTGCTTGTGGCTTTTAACAGCTGTTCACACACATCTAAGCTGGATGTGAACTTTTATTTTCCCAAAACTAAATGGGAAGCTTTAAACAGCATCTGATTTAATTTTTTTTTAATTAAATGCGAAGGTTAAAAGGACTGTGGAAATGGATGATCCAGCTGTGCTGATGCTAGGAAAAGAATTCCAGAACAAGAAGTGAGGTAGAGTAAACACACAAAATAAGTTTCCCTACACTAAGTGCATACCACACTCAAGTGATTTTATTAGCTAAAGAGAAGTTAACTCTATGTTTCTTTGAAACATTTTCTAAAATTAAACCAGATTGTATTTTGCAAATATAGTAGAATTGTGAGGTCTGCTATGCTTTTGCCTCAGAACAATCCTAAAATTAATTCCACAATGACATAGCTTCACAGGTTTCAATGTTATTGACAAATTCATTTAGAAACACAGAAAACTCAGGCACTCAAGTCAGAACTAGCTCATCAATATTGCCATATATCTACTTGTTTGGTTATCAAAAGAATTTAACTTCTCCTGCATTTAGATGTCTTCGTGGAAGAATTAAACATTTAGAGTCACATTTGCAATGAGAGACTGAAAGATGAAAGCATGCATTCCTAGGGGCACTTTTTAAAGTACCAAAGCAACTACTGGGCAACTAGGCAATGGTTTAAGCCCATTTGAAAACCCCACCAGACATCAGTCTATATTTTTAATCACCAGCATACTCACAAAAATTCTGCCTTCTTGGCCTAATTACTTAATACATAGCACTAAATACTAAATTTTAACAAAAAAAAAAAAACACAGAAAGAATAAAAATGCCGCAGTTTATTTCTACTTGTACATGTTAAGTACAAAAGCACTATGACAATATAACAGTTCTGGATATCAACACATATTTAAAGGTCTATTCTACTAAAGTTCTCACAAAAACATAAAAGCAGCTCTAAGGCAGAAAACTCATAGGATTTTGAAGGAAATGCCACATTAATTCATGTGGATTATGTACCCTGTATACTGTAACAGCTCAAAAAGAAATCTTCTTCAGTACACTAGTAGAACTACTACTTAAACCAAAATAATTTAGTAATTTGCCCATGAAGTTTATTCAAAGAAGCCGTTAGAACTTCTATAAGATCTCTAATAGAGTAAAAAAGTATGCAACAAGAAAAGTAAGCCATACTTCTCNGAAAAGAAAACCAACAACATTATGAGCATTCCCTTTGCACCAAGCACAAGGTGTAAAGAGTGTGAAGATGAAAAAGTGGAAGAAGACAGACAAGTAATCCAGCCTGGACAGCAGAGCCTAACAGAGAGAGGCAGATGGAAAATTACAGTGATGCAGTCATTTGTTTGCCTCCCTTATCCACCCACATAAAAGAGGCTCACCATAAATATGAAAATCTGAGCTAATCAAAACCAGAAATCCAGAACATTCTAGTCAGGTCCAATAAAAAATACTGGGTTTCCTCTGGGATAACGTCCTCTGGGATATTGTCTTTGATGATATGAAGCCTTGATTTCTGTTGGGTTAGCTCCTTGCTAAATCCAGGGCACAAATCAAGTCAAACAAATGAGACCTCAGTCACAGCTGAAACATTTTATGCAGGTGCATATAAATTACATTTGCACTTTAACAAACCAAAAGTAGAAAATAAAACTTCACCACAGGTAAACACAACGATATAGCAAAATATAGCATTAATGTTTCTGATCTTCTATTAAAAAAACCCCATGCCTTAAGAACTGACATTAATATACTGTACACCACTTGCAGATAAAATTATTCAGAGTGCACCAATTCACAAGTTTTACATTAGACAGAGCAGAAAGGAAACTTAATTTCCAGAGCTGTGAAATTATTATAAGTCACTTTTTGTTTTAGGTCCTAATAGTACTGTCCCCAGAACTACAAGTAAACTAACTATATAAGAACTACTATAAGAGTATCACTCAATGGAAAGACAGAAGGAACTATCAATGACCAACACACATTTTCTTAATATTCCACAAGTGAGCTGGAGAAAAAACTAGCCAAGCAACTTCAGAAATGTATACACACCACCAACATGAGATTCACCCATGCTATAAAATGCTCCAAAATGGATGGCATAGTAACAGAAAATGCCTTGCTACAAGAAGACATTTCTTTGTCCAAAGGATATCAGATATGCTTTCTTTTCCCTACTGTTAGTTCATATGAGTCTAAATGTATGAGAATGTAGTTCCCAAAAGGTAAACAGAAATTTTCCTGCCCTGAGAATTCTTTGCTGGAAGTGTTCCCCTCAGACTAAACAACTACAAAAGCATATGGTTTTGCAACCTAATAAATAAGGCATAACACAGTGAAAGTAATCAAATTCAAATGAAAAGAAAGCATTCAAATGAAAAGTAACCGTTTCCATCAGTAAAGCAATATAATCTGTTTAGGACAAGGAAAGTGGTTTTATTGCACATTTGCTCAGTATTCCTTCTACACATTGGTTTCCTAATCACAGACTTTGTCAAGAGCTTGACTTTGTTCACTATGAGCAGCAGGGCTTAGGATGTTAGCAGTCTGTATTGCTTTAGGGAACAACTGATGGCATTTCAAAATTATCTGCTCTAGTTCAGTCTGAATTGCTGGACATGAAGCAAGAGGTAGAGAACAAGATATTATGACCTGTGCAGACCAAGCCTGATTATGAAACAAAGCTTGTGGCTAAAATCCCTGAAACAAATCTTGGTCACACTGATGTCAAAAGCCAAATAGTACCACTGACAATGGAACTATACACTCAGTTTTAAACTCATGATTTTTCAGTTCCCTCTCAAAGCAGATCAGATCTTAAAAACTATCCTTCCCATATCTGTCAATATGACAAAAAGAGTAGGATACTATTCCATGTAAATATCACAATTTAAATAATCCTTTTATGATCATTTATTTCAAAATTAAGAGATAAGATGAGTTAACAGTTGTTTTGGTGACTGTGAAAGACTAAAACAGTGGATCTGTAAGTATGCTTCAATTTAAGAGAAACAACGTACAAGATATTTTTCTGTCCAGTTTGCTTTCTAGTGTCCTGCTTCCATTACTAGGTTGTTGCCATGCTCTAAGCTTAAAAATATGGAGAAACTGAAGTCTTGTTTCAGTGCCTTTGAAGGCAATGAGACTGCCTGGAACAAGTGAGGGTAAGTGTATATGGTGGGATTGTGACGTTGCTATAGTACTCTTCCATGAATAGTAATTACTCTGCAAGTGTGTAAAGCAGACAGGCCCAGTTGCATAAGGCTCAATGCAAGTTTTATGAACTGCAGAAAAGCATGATTAGTATGGGGGAAAAACATGTTTCACACTTTTATTGTAAAGAACATGAGAATCTCACAGAAACTGCCAGAACAGATGTTCATAAATTGGGCCCTTAATCTGCAGCACTTTCCAGGTTTTAAGCTATATCCACTGGTCTGTAGAACATATTCCTCTCTTTTTAATATAATTCTTCTGTTTAGTTTTTTTAATAAATAAGTTTATGACTTTAGTAGTGTTGCCAGCTGTTCAATTTTGATTTACTGTCAGAGTCTGCTTTAATATATAGTGGCTTTGTGGCTTACCCATATAGATTACATTTTAAGCTTCAAGATATCACTATAAAGCAGCTGGAAAAAGTGCTGGCTGTGCTCAGAAACCAGCATTATTGCTCTAGTGATCAACCACTGAAACATGCAACTAGACCAGTAACCGTTCCCTAATAAACTTTTGTATAGACCATTCCCAAAATAAAACTCCAAAACTTACAGTGTAAAAGCAGGTCATCTTAACACATGTACTTTAAGAAGTCAGCCCAATAAAACTGCTAAATTATTGATTAGGCAGTTTATTAGTTGGCAATAGAGATCTCTACAATGACTGCTCTTCTCCCTTTATATTGTTTCCTTTACTTCCACTCTACAGCTTGAGACAATTTAAGAAATAAAAGATTTTAGAACCGCTTTATATAGTACTTTCTAAAAATTTTGTTTAAAGCAGTACTGAATATTACTGGGAAAGAACTGTCAGTATTCTACAGACTGAACCATTTTTAACCTCACGGAATTACAATACAACCAGACTAGGCTTCTTTTCTCCAGCATCTGCAAGTACACAGGGTAATCTCATTAAAATAATCTACCACAACAGTATACTTAGAATTAAGCAATGAATTGAACTAAAAAACTCTTGGAATTCTCTACAGCTGAACTAGTTCAGAACCAACAGTCAGAACTACTAGGGCTCTTTTATTACACTGAAAATTACTTTTTCTGCTCAAAAATATTCCTTTTTTCATATAAAACTAACTCTGTAAAAAGAAATTCTGACCAAGAGAACCAAACAGTTCAATTCAGAAAATCACTATGGTGCCTTGTGAGAGGGATTTTTTTGCTTGTCTTACACTGTTATTTTCTCCCAAGTTTATATTTTCCAGTTGTACAGTATCCATGCTGCATTTCCCTCACAGAGTCCTATCATACCTAAGGAAAAGGCAGACCTACATCATGGAAGATATAATGGGAAAAATAAAACAAAAACTAAGCCAGCCTTCCTACTCATAGCATCAGGAGCAAAGCCTGTAGGAGAATGAAGAATGAAGAGAAGCATAAAAATGAACATCCCACGAGACACTGCAGTGGCATCTCCAAAATAAAATATGCCTAGCTTTTTCATAATGCTTTGGAAGGGAGATTAAGAAGTAGACTCCAAAATGTCACCATTTTTTACGTTATGAGCAGAACATAAAAATATTTTTGAAACAGTTCAACTTAACAGCATGACCAACAACAACTACACGCTGCTTTATTCTGCGTGCCTAAACCAAATTACTTTCCAAAGTCTCCTGTAAATGCATATGAAGTAAGATTTTAAGAACTGAGGGTCTCTTTTTCTGTCCACAGTATCAAAAGTGTGCTATCTGTACAAATGTTGGTTTTTCCAGCCTTCATGTTAAATTACCTGCCACAAAAAAAGATATGCTTGGTTGCAAAATCCAACAATTTAAAGTTGTCCTCAATACACATCATTATTATACCCCTGGATTTTTCCAAAGCAAGCCTTTCACAAGACATTTTACTGTTCTGTGTGTTCCATTCAACTATTTAGGCTGTAGCTTTTCTTGAATTACTTCTTGTTTAACATATGAAACATAAAGCAATAGTCCTGATGGCAGTTTTTAAATAGTATGACCTAGGTATCATTGAGTTCTCCAGTCAAAGTCAGAAAGAGTTAATATTATTCCTCTTTCTGTAGACATATTTCAGAACTTTATTGAATTCTACCATCATATACTAGCATTATACCAGTATGATATATTCCTGTTATCACACATAATTAGGTAAATATATTGGACAATATTTACAACCAAAGAAAAGCCTCATGGTATACAGATTAAAAAAGGTAATCCAGAAGAGTATTATAGACTAGGGGCTAGCATGAAAACACCAGAGTAAACCTGGAGTAGCTCACTAAACATGCTCTAAATTTACACCCATGTCAACAACAAAAATTTTTATATTAAGCACTCTTTCTGAAAAAAAAAAAAAACTAGAGTAAAAAAACCAAAAATATGTCATGAAAATTTCATGGGGAACTCAGTAATTTTGAAATAGAAGCTATGTGTAATGTACATAAAGGCCTCCTCTTTTATGACCTTATTTTAAATAAATTAGATTACTAATTTACCATTCATCATCACTGTACTCCACCCTCCTTAACCAAGACATTTCAGTAAATCTTAATTGATTTTTAATTGAATTTAATGCTAAGTCTTAGTCCTCTCCTTCGAAAACAAGCATACTTTGAAGTTATCCTCCAAACCAAAATGGCTGGAAGCACAGAGTGTAAATAACAACAGTAAAAACATTTAACTCTCTGCATTTAACCAACAGGTTAAATTTATCTCACTGCATTTATCTCAGTGATCTGTTTGATACTAGCTTAGTAGTTACTCCCATGGTAACATCTTCATAGTCTCATATTACACACACATAAGTAATGACATATCTTCTTTTAATTTTTTTTTCAAATACCATTTTCCCCCTCAAAAAATATGATCTATAAAATACACCAAAGTAGAATGCAGGAAGAAACAGCAGCACAATTGGTACCTAATCAAGACATACCTTCTCAAATACTGGAACAATGAAGAACTCATAACCGTAAGTGCTTAATATGCTTAAAGCTCTGCGAAAAAAGCCACACATTTAGCAGAGTACACATGTTCCTGTACTGAAATGGGTATCATAAACCCACGCTTCAGGAATAGAGCTGTAACTGTGGGCTAAACTCAAAATGATACCATTTATTTCCACTTCTCTTGCAAAACCCCAATAAACATGATGACATCCTAGCAACTACACTATTTAAAAATATATATACAATGCATTCTCTGTAATTTTTCTTCTTTGTTCTTAAATCTGCACACACATGTTTCACTCTATATCACAAAGAGAGTTAAGGTTACTATTATGCTTATTCCCCATATTAGCATAGACTATCCCTCATTCTCTAAATTGAACTGGAATAATAATTGCTTACTTCCAATAAAAGTCCTAAATTTTCTTCTCTTTTTTTTTTTTCTTTTTTTTTTTCTTTTTGGTTCATTGAAATCAGTAGAAAAAGCTGAAGTTTTCCCTGCTGATTAGGAATAAATTTCTCTTCCACACTTTCTGCCCATACAGAGTATTAAATATATTCAACTACTACACACATTTCAGTTGAAGTTGCAGAGTACACATAAACACTGTATAACTGTTACTATATATATATATGTCTGACTCTGAAACTCTGAAGCTTTAAAAAAATATTAGTTTACTGATTATCTAGCTTTTAAACAGAAAATAATGCTACAATAGTATTTGTCCTTTTGTCTATTTTGTCCAAAACCCCAATACTAATGCCCTATTCACACCTGAAATTTGGTTATCCTCTCTCATCAATTTCCTTCAATAATAATATATGAGAATATATTTCCACAGTAGCTAATGGAGACATTCCTACAAATCAATGTGCTGCAGTGATACAGAAATAAAAGCTTATTTCACTGTAATGATGCTTCCAGACTTCCCTCAAGTCAGGTGGTTAGTTGCAGTTAATGATCTGTGACATACCACACAAGTAGTCCTAAAAAGACTTATTATCCACTGCATGTGCAACAATATTTGCTTTATGGATGGCTAAATGAATGAAGACATTCAATGTAACTGTAAAAGTAAAATCAAAAGAAAACTTACAAGTAACATGTTTTCTTTGAGTAAAAGAGCTGTGAACATTTTCCATTAATACTTAACCTTTTGCTGGAGCAGTGCAACCACATATAATGCTTGAATCCATAAAGCCCAAGAGCTGCTCAGGGTTAACACTGATTAACTACCCCCAATCAGATGTCATAACTTTTAAAAATTTCAGAGAGTTTCCCTCCACTAATGAAATCAAAATTGCATTTATGTCATGTGGCAAAGGTAGGAGCAGGACAACCTGGCAAAGAAAAGAAATTCTGTCCTGTTTTAAAAATAGGTATCTTTTTTCAATCCAATAAAACAGACATGAATTTGACTGCATTTTAAAACTATGTATATTATGCTTCGCCGACTTCTATTAATATACTAATAGAAAAGAATAGCAAATTAACCTAAAATAAGCTCCAATCCAACAGCACAATATCTCCCATGACTCTCAGACTGTGCAGACATTCACACATTTTCTGTTTATAATTTTTTTCATTTACTAGACTCAGCTTTTGTCCACCATATGTCCACCGTAGATTAACTATTCCCTTAGGTACAATTAAGGGCTTTCCATTTGTTGTAAGAAGACCTAAGTATGAAGGACGCAGCCAGAAAAAACATTTCTACCTAAACCAAAAACAGAAGCACATTCAGCCTGAACTATAGTTTATGCAGCATCTTTTTTATTGGGCATATGTCTACACTGCTAAATAAACCACAGACAAAATCCATGGAAACAGTAAGAGATCTCTCAGCATTTCATTTGTGTATTATTATAAAAATATGATACATATACTGTTCTAACTTTTGTATTTAAACAGTTTACTTCTATTTGCATTTTTCAATGACATCTCTACAGGTTTTTCTCAATTTAAGCATAACTGTTAGCAAATGAGAATATATTATTTACTGGCACTCCTGTAGCACTGGTGTTTGAGTTCCAACTACACTAACAACTGTCTACCAGGTCCTTGAACTGGGTTGTGGTTCTTGGTTAGTCACAGCAGGCAAAACTCAAGTTTTATTTCACAAAGAAAAACCTCAAGTGCAGCCTTAAGATTTTACATGTAGGAAGAAGAAACAAGTTTATGCATTGTCACTAAAATTTAAAAAAGTGTAGCATAAGAACTGTTTATTAGTTGGAATAGTTCATGACTATTCTCACTTTGTTACTAAAGCACTGTATGACTCAAATGAGAGAACATTATTTTCTGCAAATAGTTTGCACAGATCTAAACTGCCCTGGTTCAAATAAACGCAAACTCATTGATTTCATAGAACTACACTTGTTTATGTCAGGGCTCTGTCTAGCTGTACAAATCTCAAACTCAGACAAGTGGTACAACAGTAACATATCTTCTGTGTGTAAGTTGTGTATATTGTTCAGCTTCAACCCTGTAAGGAACCTCAGACTGCAGAAGAACACAAATGAAAAAGCAAGCTCACTACTAACTAATGCTACCTGGGCTTAACGCAGGCACTTAATAAGGATTATTAATTATCTTTTGAGCAGCATAAGAGAAAGGATTCACCACCAAAAAATATACTGTATACATGCTTCAATTATGGCTGCAGCACTCTAAGAAAGTCCAGAAGTCTAAAAATTTGCCTTTAACCAGCTTGCTTATCAGCTTCTGTGTCCACTGTCTTCTCATCCAAGAGATCACTTTGTGAAGGATTCTGAAAGAAGGATTGAAGTAAAACATGGGCTGATTTGCAACCCTTTGCAACAGATACATTTATCACAGCAAGTCACATGAAGACTGGAGCCAGAATGGAATACACACGCACAGATCCTTGTAATCTTTCCTGCCAGGTGTTTTCCCTTCACAGACAATACAATATGGCAAGGCAAATACTACACAACAGCAATAAACTTTCCTTCATTTGTTCTGTATAATGTTCTGTAAGCTCAGATCCTTTCCAAAGAACAGCACTTGAGGCTCAAGCTCTGTCTACTAATCACAGTTTAGCAGACTTATCCACATGGCAATTTAACAGACATAATTAAATAGATCTCTTCAGCATGGATGGTACCCAGAGCTATTAATGTTAAGCCAAGAATGATTTAGGATCAAAATCTTGCAAGAGATGCTTTCTCAGACAAGCAAGGTAATTTTCTCACTCGAAAATGTGTGTGCTCCTAGGTTGCTCCCACTGCTAAAGTAATACAGAGCACATTGAGACACTGGATTGGAAATACAGTATAATGGTGAAAAAAAGATCATTTTCATATGTGGTTTTCCCTTCCATTAATTTAAGTTTCTTGTTAAAAGTAATTTTTAATAAAGTTACCGGACCATTGAAACAAATAAATCCATAAGACTGCAATTTTCTACTAATAGTACAAGCTGGTTGAGACAAACATTCTGTATATGTTTTAAAACAGGGTATCATTCTACATTTATTCAAATGAGTTGGTAAATTGACCGTAGCACAGGACAAGGTTTTCTTTTTAAGGAAGTCTCTGCACGTAAGTAGCTTACCCTCCAATCCCAAGAGCATGTGTAAGGCTCAACAACCAGACCTGCTGTCAGGCACATAGTAACTTTAGTTTAACCAGGCATAAGACTCTAAAGAACAGGGGTCTTTGCATTAGTTGCTCTACACTTGTCTTAATTACAGGTGAAGAACCTTAGGAGGGCAAGCCCACGGGAAGCAAGAACAGAAAAGGCAGGGAGGTTGGGAGGGACAAGAGAATGAATGCATAGCTCTGAATTTAAATAAAACAGATTATCAAAGTGAGTATTAATGAAGAAATTTTCTGAGTACAACAGAGGAGACTAAGTATATAATGCAGCAACGGAGTCTAAAAGCAGACTGGGCAAGTGCCGTGACCAGCCAGATTCACATTAGTACACAGTGCACCAAATGTTAATTTGTATCTGGGCTGGAAAATGTTTCTTTCTGTGCTCAGATAAGATAGGTAAAAACATTTTATGTTGTATGTACAGGCAAGTTAAAGGGTACACTAAAATGTAACCTTTAAACTTCACAATGTAACAGCATACCACTTCCTGTTCAGAGATAGCACTCCAAGATCAATTAATCATGGCTAAGACGAACAAACGGTCAACATTCTTAATTAGTGTTGATGCATTCTCCTCTGTGCCCTCATCTGTCATGAAGATTGTTTAAAAATCTGAGTTATTAGTCTTTATTGAGGAGTGGATCTGGTTAATATCTGTAAGAACAGAAATCATTCATCTAGCCACTATACACCGGTACCTGATAATTCCTACCCCTTATATAAGCTACAGATAACCACCGCCCTAAGACCATCTTGGTAGCTATAAATCAAAAAGAGTATAGCTCCCATGCAACCTGGGTTAATTTTTGTTTACAATATATCCACTGAAAATGCTGGTATGACACTTGAGGAGACTGCTTATAGATTAGTGCAGAAGAAAATATATAAAGCAGTCAAGGTAGAAAGGAAGAAAACACATCAGTCATACAAAACATGGTAAACCCTCTCTAATTCACACTTAATGACTAGAAGATCCATTGTGATCACTGAACTTTATCAATACCTAACAAGCAAAGATCCTAAGTGCACAAAACACAATTCATTCACTTGATAACTATAGTTTCATTTATACCATAGAAGTCAAAGTATTTGACAGCAACATATATACGGAAGTTTTGAGTTATTGCACAGAAATTCTAAACATAAGTTAAAATTAACAGTAAGGTTAACTCCCCAATTAGCAATGCAAAGCAAGTGGTACTAGCAACACAGATATAAGCACACTTCAAATATACTTTATATTCAATGAGAATAAAACAACACAATGTAAGTTACTAAGAAAGTCAAATTTAAGATTCAATATCAGCTGTAAAGTTCAGGATTATTAAGATCTTATAACTAATAGGAAAAAATAGTTCTACATTAAATTTTGTAATTCCTTCTTCTTGTTCACCAAATGCACAGACAAAAATCTGTGGAAAGACAATTGATAGTTGAACATAGGTGCAGAAAGCAGGTCTGTGCAAGATCTTGATTCAGTTTTTTACTCTCTCTGACCAAATATGTAGGACAGGCTATGGAAAAGAAGAAAAAAGGCACAGGAAGGAAAAAAGAACAAAAACTGAAACTAAGCACCCAGGAGGAACCCAGACAGCTTAAATAAAGTACTGTTTTTACAATGGAGATCTGCATCTCTGAAGCTCTTGCTCTCCCGATTATTTTTAATAAATTAGTGGGCAATGACAGTCCTTCATTTTAGCTACTACTGAATAACAAAAAATAAATAAATAAAAAAGAAAGGAAAAAAAAAAAAAACAACCAAACAAACAACCAAACAAGAAAAAATAAAAAAGGGAAAAAGAGGTGGCAAGGTCCAGAATCCTAGAGTTTAGGTGTCAATTCATACTACTCTATTATTTTCAAATAAATCTCTGATGGATGAGGTACCAGCAACTGACTGGAGCTTTTTAAGTAGAAATTATCTTTCTTTCCAATCTTTCATGAGTAAATCTTAACCTTTTACAATCACAACAGGACATTTAATAGCTTGATACCACTCTGAAGTTAATTATCATGCTTTGAACAGACACAGCAGCTTACTGTGTTCATGCTGCTACTCTATTGCAATGCACAATAAACCAGAAGAGCGAAAACAAGTACTGATTCATTTAAATCAGCTCTGAACAATTTCTTCAAGTTTTATGGAATACTAGAGAAATCCCCACGAACTTAACATTTAACAGAATGACTAAAAATTGATACTAGAAACCACTAATAAATTGTCTGTAAAACTGCATGACTTAACAGCAGTGAACAATTATGCACCATATACTGCTACGTATCAAATAATTTACTTTCAATGACAAGACTGCCCAGGGAAATTATTTTCATTTAATAGAATTCAAGTGTACAGTTTTCTGTATCATATTGCATAGAAAAATATTTTTGTTTTCTTCCAAACTATAGCTTTATCCCTACAGAGAATCCAGGTATCTCTCCCCCAAAATGGAAAAAATGCACATGTATTTCAGACAGTATTAGTAGGAGAAAACAGACAAAGGAGAGCCCAGTTAAGTAACTAACTTTAAGCCAAAGTTTCAAAATAGAGGCTGAGCTTCCAAATTCTTATCAAGTTATCTAAAGACTGGCCCAAAGCTTTCCAGTTGCTATAAATGAGAATAACTGCATTCTTGGCAAATTTTAAAAGCTTTTCTCAGAAAGAAAGTTAAGTGTGAGAATAACTTGCCTGTGGATATTGACATTTCTAGTCTTTCAGTGAGCTTACCTGGATAATTTCCTAAAAGACATGTACAGCTCAAAAAATCCAAGTACAATCCTGAGACAGAAACCACTCACTGGAGTATTTCTCCTGAATTATGCATGAGGTCAAGGAAGTTCATCAATTCATCAAATGGCTTTTTCAGGCTCTTAACCTATTATTGCTCTTACATTGCATATGAGTGTTTTATCACTTACTAAGTAAAGAAGTTGAACAGAGTGACTCCTCCTTAATAATTTGTTAGTACTAGTAGTTTTATCTCTTCATAATATGTGAGAGTCAACACCATGCTTCTATATAAATACCTTGTTTTCAGTTTATGTAAGCAGAAGCCTCACTACACTTTCCTCTCACAAACTATTAATTTTTTAGTATTGGGGTGGAAGCCCTCCTAGATATTGTTATCCTACTACAGAATTCAAAAAAGCAATATACTTTCAAAGTCTAATTTTCAGCATGCTGAAATAAAGCAAAAAATCCCCTCTGTAAACAGTATCCCCTGTATGCTCAACACGTGCAACAGCAAACATCCTCAGTATCACATGAAATCAATATTTTGCTGCTTTTTTTTACACACAGCTTCTGAAGTAAACAAGGCAGCAAGCACAGTTCCTTCAGCTGCTATTTTCATAAAATGAAAGCCCTGTCACTAGTCAGTCAGCCTTTATCTGAAAACTCACCTAGGAAACCAGATTCTATTTCCAGATGCTCTCAAGAAAACACCTGGATATTAAAAGATTTGCAGGTATGTATATGTGGAAATAAAAGGGACACAAAATGCCTCCAAATTGAAACAATGTATCATTTCTACAGCCTACTGTGCCAATTCAGCAAAGGAACATTTTTTTATGCTATATTACAGTGTATCTTACTGCAAATACTTAGTAAGATTTGCAAAACTCCAGCTAGAAGTCCAATTTTGGGGCAAAATAGAAACCAGTGAAAAATATTTTTCATTTGAATTTCAACAGAATCTGTATTATTGACTCTGGTCTGCTAGAGTACAACACTATCAGTGTTATACTTTCAGAAGTGCTATATTGTAACCCTAAGACCTTCTCTGTTTCCTTCACAGGAAATTAGTCTCTCATAATTAATGTCATAAAATGTTACAGCATCACTATAGCAAATACTACAATTAATAGTTCTGAATGATAGTGTTGTCTCTATATTGTTTTCAAATTATTTTAAAGAATTCTAACTTGCTGGATAAGGTCCTTTACTCAGGTTTGTTCATGATATGGCCACTGTAACATAGAAACAAATAACTTGGAAAGTGAAAAAAACCCAAATATTTTTCTGTTGTTCAAATAAATGTATTTATACTGTTTTAAAATTATGTATCTGCTTCTACCATTTGTTTCTAAAATTTGTATATGTTGCTTTTATCATCTTCAACAGAAAAACAGGTAAGAAAGCCAGGATCAAGATATCAGATATGCTAATAAGGATGTTTATGTAAGATTTTTTAGTTAGAAATGGGGAAATTTGGAATCCATCTAATTAGGAAAATATCTAAGTGATGATTATATAAAGTGACATATTTTGGTGGTCAAAAGAAAACCATCATATCACACTTACGTGATCACAAAAAGAAGGTTTAAAAAATCCCAAAAGAACACAAAGTAAGTCACCTGATGTGCACAACTAAACGTAACATTAAAAAAAAGTCTGAAAAGCAACTCCTAAGTATATGCCTAATGCACAGCGTAGTTTTTTAAACATATACCAGTGGTTAATCCAGCAGTCTCTTAACATACAGAACCATGAAATATACCTTTTACCATATCCAGAAATGCTCCCCAGTTCTCCATTCCAGACACGTGCCATGGCTGTATCCTGGGGCCCTATCAAATTCAAACACGGGCGAGTGATCTCTCTACTCCTGTGGGCTGCTCTCCAAGCAAAGAGCACACAGGGAGAGAGGCTGCAGGCTAGGCAAAGTGTGGTGCAGCAAGTCCCATAACATAACCTATCTGCCCAGAGCCATAACCCTGAAGTACACCCAAGTATGTCACCTGTACACAGCAAAAACACAAAAATAGTATTTAGTTACATTTTTCTAAATATGTATACCTTATGTCATTTCTTTAATAGCAAACCAAATTCAGAGAATTTCAATTAATATGTAAATATGAGTAACTTACTTTTATTTCCAACCAAGGCCACAAGTGGCTGTCTTTCTGATTCTTCATTCACTTTTTTTACCACATTATACCAGTCTTCCAAATTTTCAAAACTCTGGCCATTGGTAATATCATAAACCAAGAGAATACCCTAAATAAAAAGACATGTTTAAAATGTCACAGATTGTAAAAGAATTTAATATGGTAAGATTTGCATCACTCTAAATTATTAGTCATAAAATAGAGCATTAACAAATAATAGCATCATATCTTTCAAGGGTCAGTTACAGGAATTATAAATGTCTATACTATACACAATATTACAGTATTACTCCTGCATTTCATGTGTTCCAAATTCACATTTCAGAAAATAAAATGGCAGCAGAGTCAAGAGAACAATTAGTTATATCACAAATATTACAAATTGCATACATTTTATGATAAATCCAAAATTGCATTTCACACTAATAAGAAGATAAAAATTACACTGGCGAAGGACTTTTATTTTAACTAATATTAGTTGCAGTTCCAATGTTCCCTAAAGGCCAGATTCCATTCCTTCAGTGTCATAGAAGATAAGTAAAAGGTATTGGCAAGCTTTAAACTTTCAAAAGAGAACCCAAAGACACGGTGACAACTCAAAAAGGATTCCCGTATATTTCAGAGGTTTTGGGCCAAGCTACAGGTGACAAATACTCGAAGTAGACACTGCTGATGATTCCTCAGCACAAATATCCAATACTATAAAGCATAGCCTATTAACAGACCAAATGTCAACCCCATCCCCTCCACAATTCTAAGATCAGCTCTCAGATCTTATTGAGTCGTCTGCCCCCGCTTTCCACTACACCCTAATAAAGTCAGTGTCTTGTAAGTTAGGAATAAAGTCACAATTGGCTTCAGTCACACTTGTTCTCATGGAGTTCACATCTGCCAAAAAAACCCTACATCTGCACACTGTTTGTCACATGAAATACTCACAAATATTCTGAAAAAACAATAAGATTCATACAAAAATAGCTGGGTCAATGACCTACTGTCATAGAAAAGATTTTTCAAGTTTTTTCAGGCATTTTTCAAGGCCCAGTTTTAACTGATAGCTAAAAGGAGTGCCTTAGATCACAAAACAGAGTGTACAATTATTTATTAATTTCACATTTGACAACAAACTAGTACAGACTGCAAGACTACTTGAGGAGAGTTTAGATTTTATGATGTCAGTGTAAAAATAATGAGATGCAATTAAATAAATACCATGACAAGTTCAAATGAAGCAATAATCAAGTGCACAATAGGAAGCATCTGGCTTTGTAGCAGGTTCCATAGAATAGGATCAAGGAGTTACAGCTCACAGCTGAATATGTGAAGCTTATTTTGAAAATATCACACTGGCATAAAACATTCCAGGTAAAATAATGCATCCATCTTTGGACACTTGAATGTCAAAATAGGGTACACTACAAGAAACCAGTAACTGTCATAGGTTTGAAAACCATGACTGATATGAAAAAAGTGGAAAAAAACCTGACTGCTTCAAACACATGACTTATGGCAGGCATGATAATGCTGGTACAAGTTCTAAGAGAAGATAAAAGGAATTCTCTTTGTATATGCTTTTATACATAGTTTGCAGAAGCCACTAAATTGGGAAGACCAGCCAGTGTGCCCGAGGGCAGGGTTACCACAAAGGGATATGCAGACAAGCTCAAGGAATGGGTGAACAGAAACCTTTCAACATTCAGCAAGGATAAGTGCAAAGTCCTGCGGCTGGGAAGGAATGAATACAGGCTGAGGGGAGCAATACATGACTGGCTTGGGAGCAACTGGAAATGACCTGCACATCCTGTCAGACAGCAGGCCAAATTCGAGCCAGCAACATACCCTGGCAGCAAGGATGGCCAACATGATCCTGGGCTGCATTAGCAGAAGTACAGCCACCAGTCCAGTGAATTTCTCTACTCAGCACTTTTTGGTTCATATCTAAAAGAATACATCCAGTCAGAACACATCTTTAGGCCCCTCAAGACATCAGAAAAGCAGAGCAACTTCAGCACAAGGCCAGCAAGATGATCAGAAGCTGGAGCACTTGTTTTATGAGGAAGAGATGAACAAACCCAAAGTCTCCAGTATGGAGAGGAAGCGGCCCTGGGAGGAGCTAAAAGCAGCCCTTCCCATACCCATGAGGAAGCAATGAAGGAGATGGAGCCAGGCTCTTCACAGTAGTGCACAGCAGGACAAAACCCAGTGGGCATAAGCTGAAATAAGAGAAATTCAAACCATAACTAATGAAAAGCATTTTCATCATGAGGAAAATAAAGCGGGTTGACCAGAGGTTGCTCAGTCTCCATCCTTAGAAGTTTACATAGCAGGAACTCGGTAAATCCTTGAGCAGCCCAGTTCCCTCTCTCAGTTGACCCTACTCAGAGACCGTTTTACTACTGACCTCCTGCAACCCTTCCACCCTCAACTTTCTTACAAATCTGGGATCGATACAACATCTAGCAATAGGTTTAACGCACAGCAAGAAGATTACAAGAGTACATACTAAAAACAAGCAAACAAAACAAAAAATGGAGACTGTAAGAATAGCAAAGCTCTGAATACACCACCTAAAACAGTCACCAACACTGAAAAATTTTTCAAGGTTGCTAAATGTCATCACACACAGATAGCTTTGAAGGAGGGCAACAGATCCTATTGAGATCCCCCCCAATTCCTACTTTCTTATGTCAGCAATACCACTCTATCTCATTTCCTCCTGTGTTATCAATTCCTTGGCAAATCTGAGTTTTTGTTCCTTATATTTATATAGTTACTATTAATTTCTGAGGAACAGCTTTTATCAGTTACTTCAAGGATATTAAGAATTATGACACTCAACCCCTTCCCATCTTTCCTTCTTTACTAATCAAATCTAATATTAAACATTCACTTACCTCTTCCAATTTTGGTACAATTTATTCCTTAATATTTTGCATCTCTAAGTTAATCTTAGTTAATTTTTCCTGACTATTTTTATAACTACCCAAATGCCTGGGCACATATGTAATTGTCTCACAATCTAATTTTGCTCTAGGAAGGACATACTTGCGTTATTAAATGATCAGTGGAAAAGAAACTCAATCTAAAGGATAGGTATGGTACAGGTTAAAAAAAAATACCAGCCATAATGCTGAAAGTTGTAAATGAGAAAAGAGCACACAGCAATGCTTCTTTCACCAGTTCAGTTCTCTCACCAGCTTGCAGAAGAGCAGATTATCTAAACCATCTTCAGCACTAATCAGAGCTCGATGGAGAAAAAATAAGAAAGCGTGAGCATTTAAGGTTAGCCAACTCTTTCTAACCAATTCTCCATCAAAATTCTACACTGCTTCATGTCCTCTAGACAATTACAGACTACCTACCCCTTTGGATGAAAGGGTATTCACAGTGGATTTACCAGCAAAGAAATCATTTAACAAAGCTGGCAACTAGAGCTGACTTAACTTCCTTTTGGTCCCTTTCTCTGTGATCTAAAACACTGCTTCTAAAGACATTCTTTTCTTAAATATTTTTTTTAGTCTTGTCAATATTTGCTGCACTTAAGAAACAAAGACGGCAGTTATAACATCATACAGATGCAAAAAAAGGCAGCATGGCAGCCAGGTCATAAAGAATAGTTTGTGCTTAGATTTTCACTGCAACAGCACTCTACAAGCAACTTACTTACATACAATAGCATGATATAGATAATTAATAAGGGACTAGTCACAACTCCATGGCTAAAATTTTTTTCACCTTTCTCTTTTATTTAATAGAGAAATCCATAACTGCTTTTTTAAAAAATAGATAATATTTCCCACAAATTTACAGTATATGGAGTACAGACCAAGTAGACAACACAAAAGCTGTTGTTTCCCTATTATGTGTGAGGAATTAAGGAGGAAAATTAACACTGGCGTTTCTACACAAAGTACTGTATTTCCCTGCCATGAAAAAGGTTTGAAACACATGCTAAACGACATGCCAAGAACAGCACATTGAATCTCTAGTCTCCAGCAACATGGTGAATAGTCCCTGCTTGCATAATTACACTCTAGTATGAGAGACATTTTGCCTACATTAGTGCATATGTGAGTGCTTTTTGTTTTGGAATTATAGAGCATTTTCAAAAATAGGTCACTGGAAACTGAGAATATTGCAGAAATTATTTGCTGCTCCCTGGAGAAAGTAGAGTCTGCAGTACTCCCATTAACAAGCCAATTTATGATGTAACATATGCCAGATCTTAAAGATAATTTAAACTACATATGTGGGTAGGGGCAGCAATTACAGGTAAGATATGGGAGTACTTCTGAAAGATTTACCACGCAAACAGCAGCAGCAATTTTTCAAAACTGAAGTGCTAGTATGGAAGTGTTGTAACCAGGCAATATATTCATACTGATAATCAAAATTTAAGATGTGCCAAGTTTATGTCAAGATCTGTCACAATAAAAGAAAGCTAGAGAAAACTATAATTAAAAACATATGTTTTCTTCTTCATTTATCCTTAGCTACCCTCATCCTATGACTGACATTTTCATCAAGGAACTGAAATTGCCTATTTTCCTTAATATTATAAGTCAGGCCAAAATTCTAGAGTATTTTTTCTAGTCACAGAATATTAATTTAGTAAAGAACAACTTAATTGTTGCAGAAATGTGCAATGAAAACAGAGGGTTTTGCAAATGAAAGCACCTTACAGTCCACACATACTTAACCACTGCTGTCTTTGCTGATACTGAGGACATGGTCACTCAGATACATGTGATTAAGTTGCCATAATTGATTTATTTACTCTTTATCAGTACAGCTTGGGCAACTGACTACACAATTACCCTCAGCATCTCTTAACTGTGAGATAAATGTGGTAATTTAAAACAGCTTTTAGTCGGTGTTGATTATTAACACCTTTTATTTATAAAGAACAGAGGCCTCTTCTTTTCCCCACACCTTGCAAAGTCCTTCTGCCTCACCACTGAAATTCAGCTACCAAGGTGGGATGCAGCAACTACATTGTTCTAAATGAGCAATATCAGAGAAAAAAATGAAAAATGTGCACACAGGAAGCAACTGCTTCAAGACAGAAGTGAATTGCAATTTCTCCAACTGCAACCAACACAAGTTCTCATGCTCAAATCTGCCATTCTTATTTTAAAACATGGCACAAGAAATATGGGATGTCAATCAAAATATAGGATCTTAACAGTAACCTAATCAAAAGATCTATCCTAGAGAATTGATTCATCTCTCATTAGAGAGAAAGAAACCTCCAGTGGCAAGTTTTTGCAGTGAAGTATAGATGGATGTTCCACTTACTCTTGCTGATACTCTGATCAAATTTCAACCAAGATCAGGTGAACTGTAGACCATAATCTTTTCAGTTGCTGGAGATTCTCTAAACTTTCATCTCCAGCTGGCCATAGGATTTTAGAAGTAGGCCTACCATACACATAGATTTCTGAGCACAAAAAGAAGAATCCAGGAGGTTATGATTTCTGAATCTCACAATCATCAAATAGATGGAAATCTACACAAGGCTATGGGCATCTGCAAATACCCCATAAAGGCACAACACATACCATATGTATGCTGCAAACAATTCCATGCATGTACTTTAAATGTGAATTATTTGGATTTGAAGAATACACACACAAACACGATTTCTGCTACAGATCCAAATAATCTGCTTTATCTGTATCTGTACAGCTTGTGTACTTTATAGATGTTTAAAATCCCAGCTGCACCACACATGCTGACCAAGTGCAACACACCACAGGCACATATACTTTTTTTTGTAGCAACCTTCACTCAAGTTATTTCAATATTTTAAAGGCTCTCTTGCACTAGGGAACCCCAAACTAAACACAGAACTCCAAATGTGGTCTCAAAAATGTCAGAGAGCATGATATTCACTTTCCTTGATTTAAATACTTCATTACTAACACAGCTCAGTACTCAATTTGCAATGCATCCTTGCAACAGTAAAAGCTAACTCCCGTTCAACTGGTTTTTACCTCAGTAAGACATCCATCAAAAGCTTTTTCCTCCAAAGCCATTTTACAGAATGACTGAGGCTGGAAGGGACTTCTAGAAGTCGTTTGATTCAATGCTTCTGTTCAAGCAGTGTCACTCAAAGTCAGCCGCCCAAGACCATGTCCAGATGGCTTTTGAGTATCTCTGAGGATGGAGACTCTACAAACTCTCTGGTCAACTTGTGCAAGTTCTTAGTCATCCCACTGTAGAAAACGTGTTCCCTGGTGATCAGAAGGAATCCCCTGTGTTTCAGTTTTGCCCATTGCTCTGGTCCTATCAAGAGACACTACACAAAAAAGCCTGGTTCTCTCTTCCTTGCATCCTTCCTGCATAGTCTATATATATTGATTAGCCTTCTATGCTCCAGGCTGAACAGTCACAGCTCTCTCAGCCTTTGCTCATCAGAGAGATGCTCCAGACCATTAATCACCTTTGTGGCCCTTCACTGCACACTCTCCAGTTGATTCCCAGCTGCATAAGGTTATTCTGTACCAGGTGCAGGACTTGGCATCTGTCATCAGCTGAATCTCACAAGGTTTCTGTTGGTCCACTCCTTCAGTTGGTCATGGTCTCTCTCAGTAGCAGCCTTACCCTCCAGTACAGTGACCATTTCTCCCCAGTTTGGTGCTATTCATAAACTGACAAACAATGTTTTGTTCCATTGTTAAAAAAAATTAGTAAAAGACACAACTCCAGTACGAATCCTTAAGAAATAAAACTTATAATCAGGCATCAGTAAGACATTGAGCTATAGGCCTTTAAATCCAGCTGCCCATTCAGATTCTCAGTAAATTTACAGTCCAACCATTGCACCTGTATCTCTACATATTGTAATAATATTATGGGAGATTATGTCAAAGGCCCTGCGGAAGTGAAGATAAATTACATCCACTGCTCTCCTCCCTACAGAGCTAACCATCTAACCACAGACAGCAATCAATTTGGCTGTACACATTTTACCCTCACCAACTCCATGCTACCTCTTCCCAATTACTTTCTTGCTATTTTGCTGTCCATTCACAGGAATTTTAATCCATAATTAAAAGGATTTTCCTTTATAAATACTCTACTTGTTCTACTTTGTCTTTCCTCTTTTTCTTATAAAAAGCTACAGATGTTCAACATGAAATAAGCTTATGCCTAGAAATAAGCTGAAAGCAGTGCCTTTCCAAACTATTCATGGCATTTCATGAGTAGATGAAAATAGAGACAGTTTTATGCATCTTTAACAGGCACTATTACAAAGCTAATAGAAAAGTGTGTTAGAACTCAACTTGGATGATAAGAAGCCTCTTACAGACACTGGTAATACATGCCAACACTGGGAGAGAAAAAACACTAGTCCATTTTAAAAATAACAGTTAAAATGAGGACTGGAGGAAGATTAAAGACAAAGAGATTGGACATAGGAGTTTTTAGTTAATGTGGTCTGAATGACAAAAAAAATACCAAATTTTAGTCTTATTGATATCAACTGTTTATACACTTTTGGGCACTGGTATTAACTTTTTGACCTGCTATTTTTGATAAGGAACTCCTAAGTTTATCACCAAATTCAATACAGACAAAGCTAATAGCCTTTTATTTCCTTCATTAAATTTACATTGAACATATGGCAACAATTTGTGATTAATCAAATTCCTTCTGTCATGGAAGCCACTTTCTCCTATTGCTTGGTAGATCTGTAACAGGTCAGCTAATCGGTTTTTATTAAAAAACAAAAATAATATGCCATAAAACAGATGCAACAGCTAAAAACGTTGACTTTTCTTGAAAGTGACAAAATGTAACATTGACAAGTTTCTTTTTATCTAGTTAACTAATAAATCCCAGTCTCTTTCATTGGCCATTCCTGTGTTGTATAACATTATCTAATAGCACATTATGCCTATTGTTCTCATTACAAACTTCAAATTAAGGAACAGAGTACATTTTAGGACCACTCACGCTAAGAAGTCTGGCATTTATAATACATCCTCCTAAATCATCTCATGACTCAAGACAGAGTTATAATGCTTAGTCCTTAATCCTACCATCCACTTTAAGTTGCTTAGTTAACCTGAAGATAAACTTAATTTTCATTGGACAGGAGTTCTGCAAAAATATTTAGCTACCTGGTTGTCTCCTTTTGTTTGCCCTCTTATAACCCCAGTTGCATGTATGAGTTTAATGGTGTAGGATTGCCCTTAATTTCCTCCTTCTACCTTTCCCCCCCAGGAGGCAGCTGTTCTGAAAGCAGCCACTCTATCTACCATGTGGATATCCAAATAGCCTTTACTATTTACTGTGATTGCTTTTCTTAACTCAAGACACAAAGCCTGGAAACAACCATCTGTTCTTGGGAGTTATTCAGTTCTATAAATGCACACACTTGCTTTTCCTTTTATGTCAGCTCTAAAAAATTAGCTACACACCAAAATTAAAGTAGGCTATTAATATCAATTAAGTTTAGATTGAACAGACATTCAACATTTTTGAGATTTATGAAACAATCAACTAAAATCTATATATAATGTATGCATGTATAATTTTAAGAACAAAGTTTCAATTAATTTTATATCATTGCTATAGATACAATTATCAGGATTTATACCGTACCTGAGCTCCATAAATATATTTATCCAGCATTTTGCCTCCTATTGTTTGTCCCCCTACATCCCACACTTGAAGAGTAACATTCAAATTTCCTGGAAAAAAAATTATACAGACATTGTGTAACCTGAAAAATTTAGATACAAATATATCCAACAACAATAGCTTTTAAGAAGTAGACAAGAAATAGGAACTAAATTTCAAAACAAAAATTATTGTATCATCTGGGAAAAAAGTAATTTGTGTCCAGCTAAGTCATTAAGATACAGTAAAACTATAGCTAGTTATTAACATATCTAATATAAACAGAAAGTAATTGGAATTGCATAAAGTATAACACTCCTGACTAGAAATTATATAACATATTCCACTGACAAAACATATAAAACTGCACAAAGAATGTTCTATAGTGTAGCACTTGGAAATGAAAGGTAACACAATTAATGCCAACTTATCCACATTATTTCATACCTCCCTTCCTCATCCCCTGTCCAAATCTTCCTTACAGATCAAGAAGCAAGGAAAATCTTCATGATAACTTCATTTTGGTAGTGGTGCTGATAGTAGTATGCAGAATTACATAGCTGACAGAGTAAAAAAATGGAAATACTAACACACATCTAAGCAGAGGATGCAAACTACAATAACTTCCTCCACTCACCCCCTTAAGGCACGTAGCTAAATTGGACATGATTTACATAATTTCATCTTCAAAGAATCGACACCAAGGGCAGACCTTCCTTTCTACTCTAAACCATTTTTAAGCTATGTTGAAATTATTAATAGGTATTAAAAAAAACCTAACCACAAAAATCAGTGTAAATACTGAATATTTAATATCCTATAAATCATATATATTTTGCAAGACAACTCAGCAACTCACAGATCAAAAATACGCACAGAAAGGTACAGTACCATATACATACAAACATATTAAAGTATCATTTCCTACATTTTGCATGGTAAGAACTGTTTTCAGAACTGTACTGATTACCTGGGAGAACCAAGTACTGGCAGAGTAAGGACCGACAAAATTTTTGCTAATCCACATACAACTCACATAACATTTACATGTTAATACAAATTCTACATACTCACAAATAATCACAACAGCCTATCAATTTTACTCCTGGATTTTAAAAAATGCAACGAATTTCACATCACAACAATTGCAAATCGAGTGAAAATGAACACAATATTTCGGCTTGCTAAGAAAGATATATTCTTAATTCAATTATTTTATGTAATTGACAATCTGATTTGACACCACATGATCCATTCAGCTGTGAATTCATAACTGACATGCTTGCATTGGTTACACAAGGGAATGTGCTCCAGGGAAATATATCATAGCACCAGGTGAAAATAACCAGCAAATTATAACTATATAGCTGAATATATGCTACTCATGGGTTTATATATACCATATTATATTTTTATAATGCACCTTGCTTTCATCTGGTTAAAAGAGCAGATTTCCAAAACTGCTACTTTGGTCTTAAAAATACAGAGATGAATGTGAAACAGTACTATTAAGCTACACTGAGTTTTATGCAATACCAAGATAACTTCCATATAGAGCTTAGAAAACGCATCATAAACACACCAGTTCAAAAAAGGCAATCTTTCATAACCAACAAAAAGCTTACTTGTTTTGATAGTTCATCTACTATGTATTATTTAATTAATTATTTTAAAAGCTTAGAAGATAAATGATCCCAAACAACGCAGGAAAGTATTCCATAAAGCATCTGGCATAGATAAACTAGTGCATGCACAGTCTGAAAAGATTATACATCCTCAGTGGGTAAACTAACTATGCAAGCTCAAAGGCTCACTGTGCTACAGTATTCTACCCCTATGTATTCTAGTGGAAAGTCACTGTGCCATTCATGTCAGCTATTTGGGGGAAAAAAAAACCTTTATAAATATTATCACTTTCAGATGCCTAATTTTGTGTTCAAGTGCTCTAAAAAGTTTCAACTTGATTTTTCCTCCTAAGGAAATAATTATGCATAGCATTCTGGCCTTAGTATCTGGATAACTGCATGGAATGACCTGAGAAATTTTAGTGCAGTTAGTTAAATAGTCTAACTGTAATTGTCCCACTAAAAAATCTCCTATTACAAATTATTTACTCTGCTTCATCAACAACAGAAAAAAGAAATGGGGGGGGGGGAAAAAGATTGGTATGTTCATTTAAGGTGAACTTCTTAATTAGGACCTCACTAACTATGAAATCCACACTGATCATCTCCTGTGCAAAATGCTTCATTTTCCCTTTTGTTCAATTAGGTTCTGTAATATTTGCTTTGTGCTCAGATTTATTCTGGGGAAGAAAGAAGGATGTTAGGATTATTCTGACAAAAGGAAAAGCCGCAGGCAATTTACCTAGTAAGTATTTAATTAACAACTGGGATAGTAGCACATGAAGTTTTCTGCAAAAAGTTTGAAATCTTTTATTTTTTCAATTTAACAGGAACATAAAAACTACAGACTTACAACAAAACAAAAAGAAACCATACATAATAAGAAAGTTCTTAGAAACTGTCTTAACACTCCAATAAAAATAACGGAAGAATCCCATCACTATAACATGCAATACACTATTAAGGAATAAAAAAACCCCAGCATTCCTTTACTCTGTAGAAAATGCACACGAAGTAGAAAACTGAAATACGTGAGGCAGCACAGTGCAGGTGTGTAGATTGCTCCTGGTATGAACTGAAGGCACTGGGCTGCTGCAGCAGTGACCCTGCAGGAGGACACTTGGTGTACTGGTTAACCTTACTTAAAGTGCTGCACAGTCAAGATGGAACTAAAAACACAAGTCTGACCACTTTTTACACCACCAACTTTAAAAAAAAATCCTTTTGACAGAAGAATCCTGTTTACTGAACTGCACCCACAACCTCCCAAGAAGTATACAACTATGGCTCTTAAGAGTCTCTATCAGCAGACCCTCTGACTAACAGATACACTATTTAAGCACTAAAACCTACACCATGGTTGCATCCAGACTATACAAGATTCTGCATCAATAAATACAATGAAACTGATTTGTACTTAAAGAAAAAGTATTTTGAACAAACTGCATGAAGTGAATTTGTCATGTTGAACACTAGACACATGTTGAACAATGAATACATTCAAAATTTATAAAAGTATTTCTGATTTGTATTAAACTGTATTGTTTTACCATGCAAAATATTTACAATTTTCACTGCAAAACTGCATTAGTTACTAAAACAATTGGGGACAAATGCCACTTTTATCTTAAAAAAATTTTTTTTTAAATTTTAAAATAAAATAAAATAAAACCAGAAAAACAGTACTTTATTTTGTAAGTTATAATGTATCTCAATGAAGCCTAATGCAAACTTCTGTGCAGTTCTAGAAATCTGTAATTTTAACTTCTGGAATCTTTGCTTACATTGAAGAAGAAAAAAATCAATTACTGAACCATAGTTGTTCATCAATTCTCCTGCTGAATAAGAGAAATCAAGTCTTTTTTCCTACTGATGCACACATAAATTCTGTGCAGTGGTATCAATTAACCTTTCAAGTAAACATAGCAGCTCTGCAAACCCAGAACTAATCAAGAAATTAGAAAAATCCACTTACTAAAGTAATGCTTCCCATTCCAGTACTTAGAAATGTTACCTCCCTCCCTCTCACTCCCCACGACTAGTCCAGTTTACCTATAAAATAGAGAGCCACATATACCTAAACACATATGCAGGCATAGGCAAAACCAGAATGACAACCTACAGAAAAATGTTTCCTGCTGAATATGAATACAAATGCTACTGTTTTGAAGAAAACAGATGGACAGACTTTTTTGGTGCTATTTTTACCTGCATTCTGATTTTATTACAAAATAAACTATGAATGAATGAAATTCACACACAAAATAAACTATGAACAAAAATGAATGAAGCAATAGTTGATAATTTTCCAAATTTTCTACTCAACAAGGATATTTAGAATCCCAGTAATGTTTCTGTATGCTTAACAGCTGGAAAAAAAACTTGCAAAACACAAGTTCTCAGCATGCACACTGCATGATTTGTGTACACATTGCAAGTATTGCTGTTAAGTACTATACACACTGGTATTTTTAGAGGCATGAGCAGGACAATAAAAAAATTATTCTGTTGATTTTATGAAGAAATAAGCCCTGGAATTTGGTACTTTATCACTCACCAGATACTAAAAACATACAGCAAAATGGCCAAACCAGAATAGAAAACACTGGAATAGTCTGAAAATATTATTCTATTTCACTTAAGAAAATATATAAACATAATCAAGAAATTATTTGCAATATAATTTTTTAAAAAGAAGTTCAAGAACCGTATACATTTTCTTATAACTTCAGGTTACAGCTAAAATGCTTAATTTCTGGGTTTGCTTCCTTCTCACCCTTCACAAGAAGACAGAACTACAGAACTTGCATCAACTTCATCAAATCTCACTACAGCTTTTAATAATTACACAAACTTTTCCTAACTTCTGATTTCCGACTACAGAAGTAAATGTTTTTAATTAAATACTTACATTCTTAGAACATGAGCACACACAAATCAGTGAAAAGACATATTTTAAACCCCAATTGTTCAGAGACAAACTTAACCAGCAATTATTCTTTTCTAATTATTTCTTTGCATTTTCCATGAAGTGTGCTGCAACTGGTATCTAAATAGTTTCTTCGCCGTCATGAAGCGAAACATCTTGAATGCTCAAACTGTATTTTTATGAGTGCCAAGGGACCCTAAATTTTAGTGGTCTATTAAATGCCAGCAATTTCATGCTGCCTTGCATAAAACAGCATTCACATATCAGAGCACTGCGAGTCCATAGCTGCATTATGCTTCTCTCACACAACTCAAATGCGAGTTGTGTATTTCATTAAAAATATATATTTCTTTCAAAACATATATACTTTTTCAATTAATATGTTTAAAGTTCCATTTCATTGTTGTGTATTACACTATCCACATGGGCAGTGAGTGCACTCAAGCAGGGATAATAAAATTCATCAATACAGATAGCATTTATTTTATTTGAATTCAGTGTTTCACTTAGAGATGTAACTTGCAAATGCGTAACTCTTTGACACCCGGTAAGAAGGTACGAACAAAATATTCTCCAGACAACCTAATTTACTTTGCCATAAAAATCACTGCACTAAGCTTATTTAGTAGACATTACTCTGAAGAATCTGTTTCTGCAAGTCTTGCTGCCACCCAGCCTTTCAGTGTTAGTTTTTGTTCTCTTACCTGGCAATAATATCCTTTTCAAGAAGAAGTCCAGTCCTATGGTTTGTTTGTACTGTTTTCCAAATGTTTCTTGAGCAAAACGTGTAGCTAAGGATGTCTAAAAGAGAACAGTATCAAATTAAGTTGTCATTTTTAACAGCAACAAACTTTATGTTAACCCAGAAGTATGAAATACAGTTAAGCACTTCTTAAATCAATGAATGTTAACAGTGTTCATAGATTTGGATTGACAAGCAGTCCAGTCAGTTTCAATATAATAACAGGAGGTGGCAAAGGCTACTAATTTATGCAAAAAGAAGCAAGGTGAGTATTTGCTTTGATTTCAAAACAAACTCTAACAGTCCTATTACAAAATATTACACAGATTTGAAGGAGGTATCATTAGTATGCTCAAACTGACAAAAATCTAGGTGACACTATCTACCTGAAGATCACAGTATTTTTAAAACGCATTCATTTCCAAAACAAGGGTCATCCCCTGGTAAAGAACACCATGATCCCAGACCAACTTTCTGGGAGGGAAGAGAGATCTGCACACTGCAGAACTCACAGAGGGCTCCTAAGTGTGGCAAGATTTCTGCCACTGTACATCAGTTTCAGGATCAGGGATTACAGGAACTCTAAGATGGGAAGAGTACTTCCTTGCACACAGAAAAAAAAAGTTACTCATATTAAGAATGCACATTTACAGAATCATTCCTTTCAGCAGAACTTTGAAAATTTATTTCTTCAATTGGCATTCTGTGGATTTATGAAAACAAACCAATACACTGTTGACCTAATAATAAGTTTTTACTATATACAGCTGAAAGGATACACAACTAACCTAGGCAAACTACTGAAGCAAGGCATTTATATTCTGTCAGTAGCAATTTAAGATCTCCTTTCAAGACAAAAAAAGGGGTGTGGGAGGGAAGGGAAAGGAAAGGGGAAAGGGGAAAGGGGAAAGGGGAAAGGGGAAAGGGGAAA